>VCCN01000574.1:36471-46594 GCA_006491835.1 Architeuthis dux
ATACAAAAGACATGTTAAAGGAGAACACTTCCTGAACGGTTTTTAGGTGTTAAACGTGTTGTTCTCTTTCAATCAAGTATTGATTTTAAATGCCCCACCCCAAATAAACTTGAGCCGTATTCGATCAGTAGAACAGCCAAATAGAAATGTGGCTGATCACAAAATATATTTAATCAATTAGTTTGTCGGGAACCAATCCCAGACCTGTTTAACTGTCACAAAATGATTCCCATTGGAGGAAAACAAATCATAAAAACGTTCATTAACCCTTCTGACTTCTACAGAATTGAATTGGAATGTAGTTTTACGAGTTACTTAGAAATGAAATGTGTTTCATATTTCCCATTTCTTTGGTTGGCCTTGCAGCTCGTTTGTTATAATCTTTTTCTTAATAAAGTCTAAATGAATTCTAGCTATACTAGTATATACCCCTACCGTAAAGAAATGACGGAATTATTTTTAGGTAATTTTGCAATTTCAATTACGTAAAAGCTCAGAATATAAAGAGGTGTGAAGTTATTTCAATTGAGAAATTGTCACATAATTCAAACATTATTGTGTACACCCATCTTTCTCTTACAAATAACAAACCAATGAGCTCGTCTAAGGGAAGTAACTCTTGCGTGAAAATATGGAAGTTGTTTCCTTTGTGTTACATGCTTGACCAACCAACCAACCAACCACTTTGCTTTATAAAAGTTGGATAATTCAAAATAGGATAACCTTTCATCATAATAAGATGTACTCGCAAGAGTGGAAATTATCCAATCTGTGAAAACTTCTCCATAAGTCTACACATGAAATTTCATTAAAAATATGATGCTTTGATTGATTGATTGTTTTGTTTAACGGCACATCGACCCTTAGTGGGTCATTTAGTGCCGAATTCAGAAGATCCCATGTCCCCGTGACTAGAGACTCGAGGGGAGAGAATCCCAAATCCCTGTCACCGAGACAAATGCCACAAGGACCGGGATAAAGTGGGGGGAGGGGTGGAGATCCCAAAAGCTTCTCAGGACGAATCCTGAGCATGCTAATGGTGATCGCCTCCCGACCAGCTGACCAAGATATCCTGTGCAACTTCTGGAGATACCCGAGCATGCCACAAGGACCCCCGTGGTTCTGAACTTCGAGGCCATGGCGGTTTCGAAGCACAAATACTCCACTTTGATTCTAGCCACAACCAAGAAACACTCAATGAAAATCTCCCATCCTCTGAACTGACCTCTGTCGCACTTTACACGAGAGTTTTTGCCCACTGCTGGACAAAGGCCTTTCCCATTTCCTTCCATGATGACCTATCTTGTGCTAACCTCTGCCAAGTCTTACCGGCAAACTTTTCTATCTCGTCTCTCCATCTTGTCTGGTCTTTTCCTACTTCGTTTACAGTCCCATGGGCACCAATCGGTTAGTCTCCCCCCATCTATTGTCATCTCTTCTTGCTAGGTGGCCGGCCCATCTCTATTTTTGCTGCTTAATTAGTTGTATAATATTCTTCACTCTAGTCCTTTCTCTGATCCCTGTTGATCTTTTTCTATCTCTTAGAATGATATCTAGTATTGCTCTTTCCATGGCTCTCTGTGCTATTCTGAGTTGGTTTTCTACTCGTTTGGTTAATTTCCATGTTTCGTATCCGTAAGTCATGGCTGGTATTATGCAGCCGTTGTACACCTTCCGCTTTAGGCACATTGGCAAGGTGCTCTTCAGAATGTCTCTATACCAAATGCTTTCCAACCTATCGTTATGAGTCATTTTATTTCACAGTCATGGTCTTTATCTAGCTTTATTACCTCACCTAGGTAGATGTATTCATCGACCTCTTCTAGAGTCTCACCTTCTCTCTTTATGATCTTTTTGGGGACCTTATCGTTGAACATTACTTTTGTCTTCGTTCTGTTCATCTTTAAACCTACTTTTTTACTTTCCCTATTTTAGATCGGTTAGCATAGATGAATAATACCTAAGCAACTTAAGATTTGCCGATGACATTTCTCTGACGTCGGAATCATCCGAAGAATCACATAGGAAATACCACTATTTATAACTAGCTATATTTTATTTGCCACACAGATTAAATATCAGTTTGTCGAAAAGAAAAAGTATTGAACTGGTACTTCTCAGTGGACGTGAAGGATGGTCATATCGAAAGATAGCAGATGATTTTAATGCACTTCATCCCAGAAGGACCCCAATTGGCTTTTCCACCGTGGGAAAGGTGGTTAGAAAGTTTAAAGAAACAGGCAGTGTCATGGACAAACCCCGTTCTGGACGACCAAGTGTATCTGACGAAACGAAAGAAACTGTCATGGCTAAGTTTTACGCTGGAAAACACATTGAAGATGTTATTTATTAATATTTCAATTAAATAAAATGTTGTTCAAATTTTTCTCTTGAAAATATGCATTTCGCTTATATGTCCAGACTTTAGGGACACCCTGTAGAATATCATATTTCATATTCTTCGGACAATTGAACTGTTCTCTGCCGACCACATCTGGAGAGAGAACAGCGAGCATCTTCCTCTTTGGGAGGAAGTCCAGATTATCGATGCATGTAAGCAGAGAAAAATCAAAGAGGCAGCTCACATCAAAATGTCGACTAAATGCATTAGCCAGACAAGTGCGGATTTCAACCCGATGTGGCTTCCACTTCTCAACAAATCTAAACCCGACAGGACAAAGACACAGAAACACCCGGGCTATGCGCTATAAGGGCTACCCCCCTTTAAACATAATTTCTGTTTAACCCATCACACTTGGATTTTACAACTGAAAAAGGCCGAAGAATGGATCGGCCGAAACGTGGTGTTTACAACACAAACAACAAGAAGAACCATTTGAATATTAATGACCCTTCTCAAAACTATAGAAAGTTGTTCGAGATGTTCAGCCAAAGGAAACTCGTGACATCGTGAAGAGATACGTCAACCACGGTGTCTGGTAGGCCCACTCTGAAAACCTTCTCCTTTCCCTTCTTAGACAGAAAGACGATTTGCTGTAGAAAAGATTCTCGAAATTCGTGTCAATTCCGTCAAAGGAGACACAAGTATTGGGGATTTTCGTCTTCCCGAGTTGAATTGGTCTGCAAGAAACCTTACTGAAATGATTGATTGGAAATCTTCATTTGAGCCAATCATGACATCAAAATGAAATTGAAGGGTTTTTAATCAAGCCATTTAAAATGAAATTGATTCCATGTCACTCTCAAAGTATTGAACGATTTGCAAAGGAAGTTTCAAATGCTTCTGCTCATATATTTGAAGCTGAGAGACGTGACGGTTTTGTTTTTGCTCGTTGTCATGTCCGAAAACTCGTACCAACACTCGAGAATAAATCAAATTTGCAAGGATGCTATGAATTCAATTTTCAGTTAAAACATGTTGATATCATTGTCTTTTTATATACTTATCGCTGTTAGATCATTTTTTTGAAAAAGAAAAACAGAAATTAAAAGGTTGTTATGGGAATTCTATAATTTCGCTATATAGAATGAAAATCTCATTTGTATCTTGTCGTTTTTTCATTGACTTTGCTTTTCTTTATTCTGTTTCATACATTAAAAAATATTGAATTAATCGTTCTGGAATTTGTTATTAACCATTGTAAATAAATCTTATTGTTTACTGGATAACGACAACTGCTGTCTTGTTCTATTTCCTTTCTGGTCGCGTCGTACTGGTTCACTATAGGTGTACTATATGGTTGAAATGAACCCCATCGGACATTATTTCAGCTTGGCAGAATCATAAAATCAGGCATAATCTTAAAATAGACACTTCAAGGATTGAGATAAAACAGATTACAAGACAAACAGTTGATATCTAGTTTATATATGAAAACAAATCATCGGATTTCTCACAAGGTCAAAGGGGGGGAATTGGGAAGGTGTTGGTCTTCTCTACCTTATCTTTAACTTAGCTAGTCTCATTTTTTGACCCAGTCGTACACTAATATTGCTTTCACCATAACAACACATTTATTCTGAATATTTCGTTCATTCTATATTCACCAAAATAGCGCATTTTCTCTATGGATGTTCTACTTAATCCATCTTGTGAGGGGGAAGGGAAATTCTTTTTTTTTAAATGGTGTATATATACAATTAGAATTCCCCGATGTGCGATATGTATTTACAAAAATATATATTCTTTTTTGTGTGTGTTTGTGGTGGACTGTCCATACCTGTATCATCTTTCCCCTATATATATATATCGTAGACTTCTGACTCCAAAAGACTTTGCAGGGCAAAATGGCAAGCCAGCCTAGTAAAGTGTGCTTTTAAAATGTTTTATTTTTGTTTGCATGTACTTATTTTTAAAGCTGGCATATTGTAATTTTCTGAGAACATTTCTTTTTACTTGTGCTAAGCACGGTGTGTATTTCGTGTTACAAAAGATACTGGAAATGTATATATGAAAACATATCATCGGATGTCTCAACATTCTTTTGCTTTTTTGCTGTTTTTGTCCTGAAATAGAGTCAAAATGTATTTTAATCTTAATAATAACAATTCTTCCGGATTCTTAGGTTATACTTGTATGGGAAAATGTGTTCATCTGTCTCTGTATGTTGTTTACTTCAAAGGTTATGCGATTTTCGTTGTCCGGGTTCGGGATATCACAAGATGTCACAAGATGTAGCATACGTGAAACAAAAGAGCCAAGGAAGCCGACAATTACGGTGTTTTTAAAGTTTACCATGTCCTTCCTTGTTGCCCCCCCACGTCATAAAACGTCCTTCGGTTTTTCAATCTCTGGATTTTTTAATTTTCGATACGCCTTTTCCTCTACCACCTACCTACACATGTATGTATGTAGGTGTTAGAGGAAATACAATAAATATGTGTATATAAAAGTATATATATAATTATATCTCGTTAATGGAAATTGCGTGTGTGTGTGTGTGAATATATACATATGTGCTTGCATGTATGTAGATAAATGAGGGTGAATCCGGGTATGTGCATAGTGTGGATATGCATAGATAAGCCACTGCCAGGCATCGGTCAAAGAAAGATAACTGTCCGGTGATTCGGACCCCCATGTAGTGCCTTAGATAAAGGGAGCTCGTTAAAAAGCTATTAAGGCTGGTCATGGAGACTGGGTGTATCCTGTGATGGGAAACAAAACAGAAACAGAAAGAAAGGGTGAAGACATCCGGGAATTTGTGCGGAGGTAAGGGAGAGAGAGAAATTAGGTATACGTAGAAGAGAGAACAAAGTAAATAAGGCGTAAAGACATACGCGAATTTAAACGGAAGTGTGTGAAACAGAGACTAAAATAAGCGAAAAAAGAACTAGAAAGAAAAATGGTAATTAAGTATAAGAAGGGGTCTGAAATGGAATTTGAGAGCAGTTAAGCAAGAGACCCCGGAGAATTAATACGTATCTAAGGCTGGGCTCGTGCCCGCGCCTAATTAGCCATCACTAAAAGAGAGTAGAGGAAGACGCTTAGCGATCTACCCCCCTCTCTATATATATCTCTCACCCTCTCTCTCTCTGATACTTTATATCTTTTTCTCTGACTGATGTTTGTCAATGTTTGACAAAAACTGCGATGTTGTTGTCGGCCGAATGGTCATGTATTTGCGGCGAAGTGAAGCGAACAGGTTTTGAATAAATAAAAACTACTGCTGTCTTCAGAACAAAAAGAGACTTTTTCATTTATCATCATTCTTCCTTCTTTCGATTTGTTTGCATATGATTAGGCAACACTTGATTGAATCCTCTTCAGGTATTTCAATACATTCTAGATGTTCTTTCCATTCATCCTCCTGATATTCTATTGTTTGTGTAGTTCAATTCCTTCTGTTCTCTTCTTCCTTTGTGTATCACCAGCATCACATATTATTCGATCTTGATTTGTATTCCGATATCTTACAATCCTTTCAGTAGTTACCTTTGTTTCCGAATATATTAAGTGACTCAGTTCGGTGATATTGTCAGCTTTTACATATTACAGTAGTTTATTAACTTTCTCGGTTTTGATTTTTACTTTTTTCGCTCCATATTCCTCAGTTTATTTTGTTCCATCCGTTCTTGTTTATTGTACAATTCCACCAGTTTCATTATTTCCTGTTTCTTCATATATATTATCTATTGCAATTTCTTCATCCAGTGGACACCCGCTTATGTACGTCTGGAATTCATATATTTCTGGTGTACCCTTGAAACGTTTTCAGCAGTTGCCACTTTTTGTCTACGATCAAACGGCGTTAAATCCTGTCTGCGTCCCATGCTGGCACAGCTACACTGACACAGGTACACTACCTCTTTACCTAATACGTCACACACAAGTCATCCGGCTGTCTATTTCTACAAGTGGGGGAGGGCGAAACCATCCAGTGTATTGCTATCTCTAATTTATTGGCACTTCAGTTTATATTTTTGCACCCATACACGGATCAATTTAGGATAAATTTACATTGTAAATTGAACCCCCCCCCCACTAAAAACCTATTTAGTGGGGGGGGGGATTTTCAAAAAACAAAAAAGAAATGTTTTTTCTAGATATAATAAGGATTAAATGTTCAAATCTTTAGCCATCTAGCTCCATTGATTAGACCTCATGTAGAATACTGTACGCTGGAATTTGATCTTAAAACTAGAAAGCGTATCAGGAAAAGAAACCAAACAAAAAAGGGAATCCAAGATCTTTGTTATAAAGAAAGATTGGAGTCCTTGGCTTTAACAACTTTGCTAGAGACAAGAATGGGGGAGATTTAATTGAGACTTTCAAAATAATTAATGGAATTCCTAAATATGGTACACCGTTTTTTAATATCTCTCCTCGAACTGGAAATCTATTGACAAGACAGATTGCAAAAACTAAAACTACGAAACAATTATACTTTTTTCTATAATAAGTTGCCTACTAATGATAGCAATAGTGTAAAAAGTTTTAAAATAAAATGAGATTACAAGTGTTATATAGCGGGGTGTCCTGGGCTTGGATAGAAAGCAAACCCGAAGACTTGCTTGTAAAGATATCTGGACATATTTTTATTACAGAACATACATCTTTGTTGGCCGGATAGTGAAGAGTGGAAGAGAGAAGACAAGGAGAACCGCCAAGGGACAGCGGTTTCGTGCCTTTCGGCTCCGCTGATGTCTGTCTTCTTTGAGTGTCGAGGTTTCGGTCCGCTTCCCAGGCCTGGATGATTTCTTCTGGGTCTGCTTTATAGATCTCCCCAATGCATACGTGGTGTCTCACGGTGTCAATGACCAACAACCATTTCCTGTTTACAACAATGATGCAATACATCCATCTCCCAAGGTGATCGAGGTCACTTACATTTCCGCCACAGGTGGCCGGATACGCAAATCATAACACAAGGACATTTCTTTAATCTGTCAGAGGAGATTTTCAAGCGAGTTTTGATCTGTGAATTGTGCTAAATTGTTGATGCTGTTTGTATGTATGTACATTTGAATATGATTTTTTTAATGAAATTTGTATTTGTTTAGAAGTTGATGTGTAAATATTGTGTATAATTTGAAGAAACACAAAGAGGCATAACAATAATAACAATAACAACAATAACAACAACGACGACGACGACGACAACGATTAACATTAATTACAGTGTCCAAATAATAACCCCAATTGCAGATGATAATTGGCTAAAATCGCGAACCTTAAACACCGTCGTTCATAAACATTGAAGGCAGTATAGTGCCATAGTAATAGAGCAAGTGCAGAATCACTGAATCAGAATTGGTAGCTTGCAAGCATTTAGCGCGGGGCCCTTGAAATTCCGGGGCCCGTAGCATATGCTACATTTGCTACATAGTTAATCCGACACTGTTAGCAGACCTAGCATTGAATTGCACAGCTTGTGAAATAACGGTTGTTATTATTGCGTAACATGCAGACGTACCATTCAGTTGATGCACATTGCACAGAAGAACGACAGACAAACACAAAAAAGGACAGACAAACATTTTATTTCTTGTTGTTCACAGCCCGGGGTCGCTCGCCGTAAGCTGACCCGATACATTCACAACTCATAGCAGTTTCTTTCTTCCACCGAGGGAGGAAGACGTGCTTACATTACATGGTGTATACGGAGAGAGAGAGAGAGAAAGAGAGAGACGGCTAAGGAAGCTATTTGGTCATGCCTAATTAGGAACAGTACGCATGCGAGGCTCACGCGTCGCTAACCTTCTCCGATTGCCTTGTTCATCACGGTTCTATTTAAGCCTGGTGTCTCCATAGTTTTCCTCTTTTCGTCCCTCATTATTTCTTTCTTTCCTCTTTCAAACATCTGTCTTTGGTCTTTAAAATATATCTATGCTGGGAAGCTGACACAACTCATCCATCACTAAACTAAGTTGGCTTTTTCCAGTCGTCATCCTTTTTGACATATCTAAAACCCCTACTGTGAATTTTGGTATGGGCCTTTGTTTTGCCAGGCTTTTCAGACGCCAATTTCAGTAATGTGTTTTTGAGTGTCCGTCTTCTCTAAGACAAATTCTAACTCTCAAATTCCTTTCTGGCCAGAGCCGGCGCCGAGCATTCACTTTATGACCTCGGGCGGTCTAGGGGGAAATATATCACTTTTTCTGACCGTGAGAAGATTTTGGTTTTCTGATGTTAACTTAATTAAATTAAAACTGCGGGTTTTAATTAAAACTAATTACAGGTACCACTTTAGTCAATGCGGGCATTAATTAAAACTGATTTACAGGTCGCACTGACCATAACGTATCAAGAACAGACATTAGTTGTTAGGCCACAAAATGCCACCACCTGATTCAGCCGCATCACAAGAAAGAATTATTTAATACGGGGTTCAAAACCAGTTCAGAATAGCACAGAGAGCCATGGAAAGAGCAATGCTAGGAATAACTAAGAGATAGAAAAAGATCAACATGGATCAGAGAGAGGACTAGAGTGAAAGATATAATACAACTAATTAAGTAGCAAAAGTGGAGATGGGCTGGCCACCTAGCAAGAAGAGATGACAATAGATGGGGGGAAAGACCGATTGGTGGCCATGGGACAGTAAACGAAGTAGGAAAAGAGATAGAAAAGTTTGCCGGTAAGACTTGGCAGAAGTTAGCACAAGATAGGTTGGCATGGAAGGAGATGGGAAAGGCCTTTGCCCAGCAGTGGACTTATAACGGCTGCTGCTGCTGCTGATGATGATTCCCTAGAATGAAGGCGAAATGAGAATAGTCTAGCCTTGGATTGAATAAAAGGTTTGTTTTAAAATTCCCAGGACGTTATCGAATACAACAGGCATCTGAAGAAGACTATAGGCTACAACGAACATAAGCACATCAGTTCAAATAAAACAGTGTATCCTACACTAATAATACCGTGCAACACGATTTTTGTTCCTCGGTAGTGAGTGTTAATCTTTTGATTGCTTATGTGTAAAAAGTATAGAAAATGGCTATTAATCCCTTCAAACATTTTGTGGCTAGGCCAGTGATATTCATATATAATTGTGATTAAAAATGTGCAAATTTGCCAGTTATCCAATCGAAAATATGTAGATTTCAAATTATCATAATTATCACTGGTCACAAAAGCAAAGTTTGATGGGAATAATTGACATTTTGTATACAAACATAATCAATCAGAAAATAACACTTATTACACAGGAAAAAAACGTGAAAAGAAGTTGCACAGTGTAATTACCGATGTGGTTTTATTTGTTTTCTGTTACGCTTTAAGAAATAAAATAGGGCGAAATTAACAATAAAAGACAATAACAAAACACAATAATTATATAGTGACAGTTTTGTTCAAAACAAAATGGCGGAGTCAGCTGATTTGCATACATTTAATTTCTTTCAACTATAATAAATTTTAAAGGGACTATTTTTGAATTATCTCTATACATTCAAATAATATACATATAATATATAGTTCTATAAAGTTAATTTAAAATAATATACGTCCAAAAACTATTATTAAGGGAGATATTAAAATTCTTAGTGGTGAAAGCGCTAAAATGAAGGGAGGTAATCTGAAGGGAGTGTTGCCGATGTAGATGTTTTTCCTCTAGATTTTTGAGTTGTCAAAAATTGCTATTTAGATGATTTTTAATCAAATATGTAATAATTTATCTATAGTAATAAAATAAATAATATTTATTATTAACTATTTATATTA
>VCCN01000574.1:204096-216104 GCA_006491835.1 Architeuthis dux
AGCAGCAGCAGCAGCAGCAGCAGCAGCAACAATAATGATATTATTAATAATAATAATAAAATGTAATTAAAGGGAGATGGCTTTCCCATTCTAAGTTATCTAGAATTTCATATGGCGTTATCTATATTATAATAATACAATTTCTGTTCGTGGGCTTGTGTTTTTTTTTTACCGTAATCCAGCAAAAACGGCATATCGTAGCCAGAGTTATGTTAGCGCTACACCGTTAAAGAATTATGCAAATCCGAGTGATTTGCAAATGTTACATTATGATTCAAGAGGGGGTTCTATTTACGATGAACTGGACCCTTACTTTCCGTCTGTCGTACGGAACTACGACTTTGAAGTATTTCAGTTACTTCCTTTTACCTAATTGAAAAATAATATTTTCAAAAGACGAAATTTAGGGTGGGGAGTTTCTATTTACGATGTAACGATACTGCTGAACTGGACCCTTACTTTCTGTCCGTCGTACGAAACTACGGATTCGAAGTATTTCGGTTACTTCCCTTTACTTCATTGAGACATCCTTTTTCTAAAACACGGAATTTGGATTTGGACGTTCTATTTACGATGTATCTATACCGCTGAACTGGATCTTTACTTTCTATCTATCTATCATGTTTGGAAGATGAGGTAAAAGTATGAAGGATAGAGGCTTAGATGATGATGTTCGATAAGAGGAGACAGAGACGAGGAGAATCGTAACGAAGAGAATGGAGAATAGATACGACTAAAATCTCTCGATGAGAAAGTAAATGAGAAAAAAGAGAAATGATGGTTAGAGAAAATGGAAGATTGAGAAAGAACAGTTTGAAGAGAGGGGAGAGAAGCAAAGGAACATACGAAAGAATGATGAAAATAAATCAAAGCTTGATGTCAAGGTAGATACTGTCGAAACTGGGAGAACAGGAGTATATTAAAAAAGAAATTAGGGTTCGGATGAATAACTTGTTATTGATCAACGCAGATCATTACTCATTTTTGGTATCCGAATCATGAAACATCCCTCGGACATTTCATCCATCATGGCAAACATAGCAACCTAAATATATGTCATCTAATGTTTTGATTAAAAGAAGTTGAAGAGTTCATTGTTTCAAATCGTGGCTAGAAGATATTTTTATCAGCAACATTATTACCGCTAAAGGGATAACCCATTGTTATGGACAGAAAAAGAGAATAAAAGCCCCACGGTTCATTATATAGATAAAAGATGACTACATGTATGTAGAAATAAATAATTCACCACTCAATTAAGTGCATTGACAAAGAAGGAGATTATGGTGAAACATAAATGTGTTGCGTAAAATAAATCCTCTTTTCAACAGTAGGCTACAGACTTATTGATGTACCAACGTGTTCAGGTAATATTCCAAATGCCTTCACATATTTCCCCAGTTGCGGGTGAATGTCCTGGACTTGGATCGAAAGGAAACTCGAAGACTTGCTTGTAAACATATCTGTATATATTTTTCATTACATAACATACATCTTTGTCGGCCGGAGAGTGAAGAGTGGGGGAGAGATGATGTGTGCCGAGAGACCGTTCCCAACAGGAGAACTTGGTCTTAGGTCTTCTCAGCCCTAGGCAGTCTGCTTCCTGGCTGCTTGGGTCTTCTCTTGACTGTCCCCAACAGGGACAGTGGTCTCGGGCCTTCCGGCTCCGCCGATGTCTGTCTCTTCTTTGAGTGCCGAGGTTTCTGTCCGCGTTCGGGTCTGCTTTATAGGTTTTTCGAACGCCTACGCATATGTCATTTCCGGTCCCCATATCCTGTTTGTTTGACACGCACGCAATATACCTATTTCCTAAGGTGATCGGGGTCACTTACCTTTCCGCACAGGTGTCTGACCCCGGAATTATCTTTTCGTCGCAGGATATCATAACATTTGCAGACATTCTGTTCGTAGAAAGAATGTACTTGCTACTATCACACACGAATGTATTTCTTTTGTATGTATCCTTCCAGTCTCGGTAGCAACGAAGTGTCTATCTTTGGAATGACCCCAATGCCATGCGAAGTGTCAGGTATATTATGAGACGTCTACCGTAGGAGAGGCCAATTCACCATTGTTAAAAAAGTGCGTTTTCTATGGTAAAGTATTCAGCCATCCCTGCTCTATCTGGTGGTATACTCAGCAAATTTCAATGTTCGCCTCTAATACTATCTGTTTTCCCATTGTTAACAATGCAATTGTTCACCGCGTGCAAAGCACTGGTTTTGTGAGTTTCCCTTACTGTAAAAGAGGCGAGCAACCACCGAGGTGAGAGGCCACGTACGCCCATCTCCTTCCTCACTCACACAGCCAGCCATTGTTGCGTTTCTGTTATGCTCATCGCTCTCTATTTTGCAAATTTCGGTGTTTTAGGCTGTGTACTAAACAAAAACGATCACCTCTGAAAGTGAAAAACTAAAAACTAAACTGTCTGCGCCACGAACAACAGTGGAAAAGTTGGATTGAATAGAAGGTATGTGGTAGCGAATGGATGTTTGCTGGTAATTTTTCTGTAATATCATGTAAAAACAATATTATTATAGTCATATTCTACACAATATGCTTTCTTATGAAAATCAATCTAAAATGCGGCTTTTAAAGTCGCCAAACATTGGAGCTCATTTTCTCAAAACCATGTTTTGGTTAGTTCGACCGTCCTACGGTAAGAGTAAAACGTTAGGTAGAGATTCATATCTGTAATGAAATGATCAGTATAATAGCATACATGTCAAGTCTCACGAATTTTGCGTGAGACTCACACATTTTTATACGTTCTCACGGTCTCACGCATTAATGGAAAATTCTCACACATTTTATAAAAAGTGTAAAATTCTCACGCATTTTATGTAAGGTGAGACATTTTATAAAAAGTAAATTTTTATAAAAGTGTGCATCTTCTGGTTAGTGATTTTAACCAATTAAACGTGCCCAGAAGTGCTACCGCGAGACTGTGATTTGCTGCGGGCCCCCTATTTGCCGCACGCCGAAATGGTCTATTCGTTCCATTCGCACAAATGCTAGGAGTAACATCGCAAGTTCAACAATGAGTATCGAACATGTTTACACCGGCTCTCCGCCAAAGAAAATAAGATTGAATGAATCTATGACTTACGATTCTCACTCATTTTCAACATTGAACAGGTATGATAATAGTAGTGGTTTGCGAGACTTGCTTGTTAACCTTTGCTCAAGAGAATGACACCCCACTATTGATTTTTGCTAAACTGACCGTAATACAGTTCAAGGCCCCACAAACTCACACACACGCATGCGCGTGTGCGCGTGCACACACGTCCAGAGGCGTCTCACCGTGGAACACTCGCTTGATCATTACTACTGGATTGAAATTATTACACCAATAATGTCCATGATAGTGGCATTACTACTGAATTACGGTTCTTCTTTAGTAGACAGTATCAGAATGTGTTGGAATTGTACAAATGAAATGAAACTCATTGTGTTAAAACAGAAAACAACAAATTTAGACTCTGTTTAAAAAAGGAATTATGTCGGAATTCTAATTGTAGCACCTATTCTCTTTGTTCAATACAAAGGTAGCTTTTATCATTATTTAATTGGAACACACGTAACTATTTCAGAGAAGAATATTAAAATCCACGGCTTAACTTTTATCACTGGCAAAACTATAAAGTTTCTTTGTTCAAAACGTTATTTAATGAAGAACTAAACACACAGAAGAAGACTTTCTTTTTCGATAAACATCTATACGAACCGTTCGAGAAATCTAGATCAATTTATTGACAAAAGCCACGAAGATGTGTTCGTTCGGAGATGTAAGTATTTTATAAGAAATTTAAATGATATATTACTTTTAAATGTTTTAAAAATCTATTTAAGGCATACAACTAGGTAGTTCTAAGTCTGAACTTAAAAGATGATTTCCTTTATTCAATCGATCATTCAGTCAGTCTGCACATACACACAATCTATGTTTATATCAGTGTATATGTGTCTTCTCTTTGTGTTTGTGTGATGTAAATGTATAGCTGTATATCTATGGACAGACATTCACAAAATTGGTTCATATAACAATTCATTAATCTGGAGTTTTAGAATCTATTCCTTTTTAATGTTCATAACCATGTTTTTCTCGCTTAATATAAAGTTTTAACGGTTTTCTAATCACTGTCAGCTGCTCCAGATCTAATATTCTGATACTAAGATATTGATTGGCATTGCGGTAACTTTAGAAATTTTAGTGTTACATACACTCTAATCCGGTAGACACCACACTTTTATATAGTAGATAGACACGATAATTTTATATAGCAGATAAATTCCAGAGAATTGTTTCTATGAAACGTCAAAACTCAACGATCGTTGATCGTTAAAGGCGAGGTCATAGCGAAATTCGACCCGTTACGCTCTCGGCAACTAACATTATCGAACCGTTACAAGAGACAAGTGGAAATTAATAGGACGCCTTCGTTCTCACTCCACGTGACCATCCCGACGTCCGCTAGGAACGATGAGAGATTCACAATAATGCGAGAGGGGAGTATCTGTCAAAATGTCATCTTTCATCCGTGCTTGTCAGATCGAAAATTAATTTCGTTTCCAACTTTCTCCACTTTCAATGTCCGCATGATCATTTGTGTGGAAATGTTCGTACGTGTCTACGCAGATACATATATACACGCAGACGCGCACGCGCGCGCGCACACACATTTTAGTTTATATTTAGTCGAGTGCATTTATGAAAATAAAACACCTTACCCCCACAAGATTGCTACAAAGGGTTTCTCAACTGTTTCTTGTGGCATCAGGTGTGGTCAATAACATACTAAAAGTCTACCACAGTCTGACCACTAGAAAGGTGTCATTTCCAAGGTGGCGTCCAAGATGGCGTCCAAGATGGCCGCCAAATCTTGAAATTCCCATAACTCGTTTGTTATTCATTCTAGACAAGTTTTTCCAAACGCTTTTTTGTATTATGAAGTCTGCTTGATAACATATCAAAAGGCTACCGCAGTCTGACCACTGGAAAGGTATAATTCTCAAAATGGCGTCCAAGTAGACTGCAAAATTAGTTGGCATTTATGAAAATAATCAACGCTACCCACCAAAAAATCGCAACAAAATGTTTCTCAACGGTTTTTTGTAGTATCAGGTGTTCTTTATAACATAGGAAAAGTCTACCAGAGTCTGACACTGGAAAGGTATAATTCTCAAGATGGTGTCCGAGATGACCGCCAAATCCTTAAAATGCACATTACTCATTTATTGTTCATACAATGTTTTTTGTAGCATCCACTGTGCTCAATAACGTTAAAAATCTACTAGAGTCTGACTAATGAACGAGTAATGGACATTTCAAGGTTTTGCTGGCCACCTTGACGGCATATTGAAAATTACACCTTTCCAGTGGTCAGACTTTGGTAAACCTTTAGTATATTATTGAACACACTCGATACTATAGAAAACTGTTGGAAAAACCGGTCTACAATGAATAATGAATAAATGTACTCGTGTATAAATGGGCATGTTAAGGATATGGCGGCTGCCTTGGACACCATCTTGGAAATTACACCTTTCCAGTGATCAGATCGTGGTATACTTTTAGTATGTTATTGATCACACCCGATGCTACAAAACCTTTGGTAGCAATGTGGGGGGCCAAAGCATAAATGCACTCGTCTAAATGGGAATTTTAAGAATATTGCGGCAGTCTTGGAAGCCATCTGGGAAATTACACCTTTCCAGTGGTCAGACCGTGGTATACTTTTAATATGTTATTGAGCACACCTGATATTACAAAACACCGTTGAGAAACCTTTGTAGCAATTCTTTGTGGTCAAACTGTAAATGCACTCGACTAAATAGGCATTTAATGATTTGGCGGCTATGTTGAAAATTACAGCTTTTCCCTATGGTAGACTTTTGATATGTTATCGAGCGCACTTGATGCTAAACAGAATCGTTCGAAAAACTTGTTCATAGTGAATATTGAAAGACTAATGGTCATTTTAAACATTTGACAGCCATCGTGGACGCCATCTTTAAAATTAAACCCTTCCCGTCGTCAGACTGTAGAATACATTTAGTATGTTATTGAGCACACCTGATATCACAAGAAACTTTTTTGGGGGTGTCTACTAATTGCAGTTCTAATTGTTTCAAATTCAGACTAATTTTAGAAAAAATTCAAATTGATTTAAATTCTTCAGAGATTTATCATTTTTAAAATTGAATATGAGATGAATTATAACGCAAAACATATTTCCGCCATTTTTCGTTTTACAAATTAATCTTTTTATAAATAAATCCAGAAATCAATTATTAAGTACCGAAATTTTCATTTTATATTATTAATTAGTTATCAATTGATTTTCTACGTATTCTTCTTTCACAAATGTAAAGACATTTCGAAAACAAATAATATCTTTTCTATATAATGAAAGAACATAGTTATTATATCGGGTTTTTCAGGGTTACATTTTGAAATAAAGTAGAAAGTAGCTAGAACAGCAGAGGCAGACGTCGTAACAGACAAGCCCACCCTCACTCTACTATGAACGCGAGACGACTGGCTATAGTGAAGGCAGAATTTCGGTTGCCTTTCTGAGTCCGTTATAAAATGTAGCTAGGAGCATTGTTCCACGTCCCGATAGAATTATGGTCGGCTAAGATGAAAATAATAACAATTATACATTTAACCAAGTGAATTAAGTTACAAATCTACATTGAATTGGAAATCTTTTACTTTTATATTTAATAATTAACTATTATAATTTCAAGCAGGGTAGGAACTGTATATGTGAGAGAGAAAGAGATGGAGAGAGAGAGAGAGAGAGAGAGAGAGACCACACATTATAGCCCCTGTATAAGAACACAGGAACACCCATTTCTACTTGAAGGAGCATTATGTGGGATTCTGGGTAGGCAAACAGACACACAGTCACGTGACTGCAACAGAATGTTCATTAGATGTCACTTAGTACACTTCATGAGTTGAAATCAAGGATAAAATATAATATTATATAAAAGACTGCGCAGATCAATTAATTGTATCTGACACCGGTGACACAGTGGGTTCTTATGGGTTAAAGAAATAAGTGTATCTTTACATATTTAAGTCAACATATCTACATTTTATCATTCGTAATTTCGACCGTTTTGTGTAGAGTCTATGAAACAGATTGTTTGGTTAAAATGGCCATGTCACCTTTTAGTCCATCTTTTCATTTTTTAGAAAATCCATCACTTGTCTTCCGCACAGTTATGCTATCTTTCTACTTGTAAAATCCATCACTTGTCTTCCGCACAGTTATGCTATCTTTCTACTTGTAAAATCCATCAGTCTCAAACTATGATTAACAGTTGGTAATATTAAAAATGTCTGCAAAGTAATTTCTTTTAAATATTTACTGGTTCGTTATGTTGTATACCCCTTTCTGTTCTGCCGCCGTGGGTCGTCTCGTCGTGGGTTGCTCATTTGCGGGAGGGTAATCGTGAACTTGGACAATCAAAAATGATGACTCGAAAAACCTGTTTGTAAACATATGTGACATAGTTTTATCTCATAGCATACACTTCGTCGGCCGGAGAATGAAGAATGGGAGAGAGATAAGAGTGCCGAGAGACCGTTCCCAACAGGGGAACTTGGTATTATGCCTTCCCAGCCCTAGGCGGTCTGCCTCTTGGCTGCTTGGGTCTCTGTCCTCTTGAGCTTCTGATCGGGTCTGAGTTTTTTTCCGTCCCTTTGCTTCCTTTATCAGGTTTGAACGCCCACGCTGGTGTCGTTTCCGGTTTCCACATCCTGTTTTTTGGACACCTACGCATATGCTAAGGTGACCGGGTCACTTCCATTTCCGCCCAGATGTTTGACCCCGAAATGGCCTTTTCGTGGTAGTATATCATAACAGTTATTCGGATCGTCAATCATTTTTCTTTATGAGTTTCGTTATCAGCTGTAATTGATGTTGTTCTTCCGTGTGGTTTTGTTTATTGCATTGTAATAAACATTTTATATTTTAGTTTACATTTTCTGGCAATTTTGAGTTCTGTCGACTTCGCAAAGGTTTCGTCGTCTTCTCCATAATTCAACCCTATGCAGTGCAATGAGAGTGGAACGGTATTCTTTTCAGAACTAATTAAAATTGTTATTTATTGGCATTTATTCGAGATTTCCTTTGAGGAGAAAATTATCTTTCGTGATTTTCCTCGACCAAATTTGCAAGTACGAGATAGATCCTTTAATCTGGCGTTATTGACAACGTCCTTGTTACACGAAACCCGAAACACAAAAACAAACAATAGCTTGAGTCGTTTATGAGTTGTCTCATGATTTAGCATTACCATAACACATTTTGAAGTAAAATAATGTAATAAAACTTGTCCCCTCTGTCTGTCTGTATGTATGTATACATGCTTGCACATACGAGTCCGTATTTATATACGCCTGGGCCTTAGCAACAAGAAGATTTAAGCTGTAATGAAATATTCAACCGTGGAAGACTTACATCATTTTAACAAATATATCGTTCTCTCTTTTCTACTTTTTAAAATTGTCATTTCGACATACATCGACTAAAGCATAAAGTATACAACGGCTGCATAATACCAGCCATGACTTATGGATGCGAAACCTGGAAATTAACCAAACGAGCTGAAAACCAACTCAGAAGCACATAGAGCCATGGAGAGAGCAATGCTAGGGATAACTCTAAAAGATCAACATGGATCAGAGAGAGTACTAGAGTGAAATATATTATACAACTAATTAAGCAGCAAAAGATGGAGATGGGCTGGCCACCAAGTAAGAAGAGATGACAATAGATGGGGGAGGGAAGACTAACCGATTGGTGCCCATGGGACAGTAAACGAAGTAGGAAAAGACCGCATACAAGATGGAGGGACGAGATAGAAAAGTTTGCCGGTAAGACTTGGCAGAGGTTAGCACAAGATAGGTCGTCATGGAAGAAGATGGGAAAGGCCTTTGTCCATCAGTGGACTTATAACGGCTGATGATGATGATGATGATGAAATAAATGGGATGTTTTTATTCTAAATGTCTGCTCGTTGAGTTCAAGACAACTATATAATACTAAAAGTCTGATTTTGTTTATTTGTGTCTGACATCTAAATAAACGAAACAGCATTGTAGCCAGAGGTATTGAATTGAGTTATCCTTAAAATTGAAGAATGCATAAAGTCCAGATGATTTGCAACTGAATAATAATAGTGTGGTGTCAGCGTCCACGTTCACCTCGATAATAATGATCTGATTTCTAAATGTGTATCTATATAATACTAAAAGTCTGATTCTGTTTATCTGTATGTGACCTCTAAGGAGCCTAAACGGCGCATTGTAACCAGAGGTATTGAATTACGGTACACCAAAACTGAATAATAAAAGTGTGGGTCTGCATTTGCACCCAGTCTTATATATTTTATAATGACCAATTTGTCAAGGGAGATATCTATTAAATGTTCATTATAGAACAGTCTATCTTATTTGTTTTATTTATTTACAAATGCGTAAAAATCTAGGTTCATTCTGGTCAGATCACATTGCACTAATTTTCTCTCAATGGTTGTCTAGTATTACTGGCCGAATAAAATTGGAAGCCATTATAATTAAAACAGCTTACTTCAATGGCCGAAGAGCGCCTGGCTTCGTGTCCTTCTGCACCAATTGACATAATCAATCACACACGATAACAGAAAACGAAATGTGGGGCCGTGATTCAAGTCTCTAATTCTTAGATTAATTTTGACTAGTAATCCTGAAATCTTAAGCTTGCTCATCGGCTTTTTATACAAATTAAGGGTAACTATGGCTTCAACAAACTAAGTTTGAGTAATGACAAATAAGAGCAGATAGCGTGAAAATATGGAAGTAACCAATTGATAAGTTGTTGTGTGGTATAATGCACAAAATGAAACGAAAAACGAAGATGAAAAGTATGAGCAAAGAGAGACGGAGAAAGACAATAGTAAAAAGACAAAGAGTAAATAGAAATAGAGTATTTGAAAAGACAAAAACGACAGTGAAAGAAAGAAAGAATAAGACAGAGAGATAATAGATTGTAAACAGCTGGTCTGCGAGAAGGAAGACGTTAATCTTTTATTGAAAGCAACAATTTTATCGATGGGAAAATTGAGATTTGAAAAGCGAGAGAAAAGATGCGACGAAGGTGTATAAAGCTCTAGGTTTGATTTGTGCAGTTCGGGTAGCAATTGGCGAGTGTGTGGAATGAGAATAAATGGAAAGCAATGATGAGAAAGTGGAAAAGGAGGAAGAGAATGAGAAGAGATAAAGAGGGAGGGGTCAAAGAAAAAGGTTGGGGGAAAGAAAGAAAGAGAAAGAAGGCGATTGGAAGCGACGCGGATGGGAAAAGATTTTAGATTCGTTCTTTGTGTCTTTTCCTCCCGTGGTCAATCGGGAATATGGGATCCTTTCACGTGTTCTACTGCTAATTCCTTTCAAGAAATACTGCATTTTCAGCCGAGCGCAGGAAATTAACCCGCATGATTGTGACTGTGTTAGAGGCAAATGCGTTTTAGGAAATGGCTTCCTGGTGTTGGCAGGGGAAGCAATGATTGATAACCTCAGCCTGAAGGAGTTAAAACGTAGAGGAAAAAAGACCTTTGAAGCATTGAAAACTATCACTTGACAGGTTTCCTTCCTCCCGTTTCTTCAACTTTGCTTTTTTGTTTCTTACGTTTATGAATGTTGGTATTCATCTCTTAGAAGGCATCAACCCTTATCCATTCTCGGGAATGTCTGTATTGATATTCCCCAAATTTTGAATTGATTTATATGTCATTCAAGTTTCTGCAATATTTTGACAGGGCCAAAAAATAATGCTAACAAACAGAGGGATTAATCATTTAAAGTTGCTGTTCTCAGATTTTTAAGTTGAAACCTTCTAATTCTAGCTAAAGGCACAGCAGAGGAATCTGTAACAGTATTTTACAAGGACCATTGACTTGATAATATCCCTGATTCCGTATAATACATTCTAACAAGACCAGTCAGTGTGACCTTTGTTAAAATACCTTCCGAAATCATTATTAATTTTTCGATTAGGTTTGTTATTTCTGATTTATATCTCCAAAGACAATTATTGTTTCAAAAAGGATGATGTTTGGTCATTTAAATTCGTTATTTTATCGATTACCTTCATCAATATCAATTCTTGGATTTCATTCGCAAAAGTTGTATCTGCTTTTTAGGACTTGGAGTCATTTTCGTCAATTCAGTAGATACATTTATATTTACAGTAAGTAATAAAGCTAGAGAAAGACCATGACTGCGAAATAAAACGATGCATAACGATAGGTTGGAAAGCATTTGGTATGTATAGAGACATTCTGAAGAGCACCTTGCCAATGTTCTTAAAGCTTAAAGTATACAACGGGTGCATAATACCAGCTATGACGTACGGATGCGAAACAGGGAAATTAACAAAACGAGCTGAAAACCAACGCAGAATAGCACAGAGAGCCATGGAAAGAGCAATAGTAAAGATAACTCTAAGGCATAGAAAAAGATCAGAGGGAGGGCTAAAGTGAAAGATATTATACAAATAATTAAGCAGCAAAAATGGAGATGGGCCGGTCACCTAGCAAGAAGAGATGACAATAGATGGAGGAAAAGACTAACCGGCTGGTGCCCATGGGACAGCAGACGCAATAGGAAAAGACCAGACACAAGATGGAGGGATGAGATAGAAAAGTTTGCTGGTAAGACGTGGCAGAAGTTAACACAAAATAGGTTGTCATGGAAGGAGATGGGAAAGCAGTGGACTTATAAAGGCTGCTGCTGCTGACGATGGTACAAGCACCTATTTAGTAGTCCATGCGCCCAGATCAAATGAAAATCACTAATTGATACCACCTAAGGTGGAAAAGTCTAGTAATGATTTTTTGTAATATTCCCGGTGTATGTCTGATATAATAACTTTTCGGAATGTCAGCTCAGTTGTAGTTACCATGACGTGTACACACACACACATATATATATATATATATATTGTCAAATC
>VCCN01000574.1:228793-239628 GCA_006491835.1 Architeuthis dux
GGTAATAAGATATTACCAATATATTCCTAACCCCGGAAATAAGATATGGTCTTTTTGTCACGTACACCAATCGCGTGAACACACGAACACAGAGTGCATTTCGTTACACTTTGTCTTCTTGTCTGTCGCTTAAATTATTTAATTAAATCTTTATATGACCTCCATTTGTCCGAAATGTGTTTATCTGAACGCATTTCCAACTTGAACAGGAAAATAATAGGTATTTACCAATCATCGCCAATTATTATAGGTTTTAAATCAGTTATGCTTTTGTCACTCCGATGACAAGTGTTCCTTTTGGATCTCAGAACGGGATCATTCGAATAAAATGTTCTCATTACAAAATACAGGGTGTCCCTAAAGTGTCCCTAAAGTCTGGACACATAGGAAATATCACTATTTATAACTAACTATATTTTCTAATGGATCGGGTTCATGTGAATCTCGCAAAGCGCATTGAACCTTGCATCACAGATGGTAGAAAACACATTGAAGATGTTATTTATTAATATTTCAATTAAATAAAATGTAGTTCAAATTTGTTTTATTGAAAATATGCAATGTGCCTATGTGTCCAGACTTTAGGGACACCCTGTAGTGTTATGTTTTTCCAACAAAGCACAATTATAGAACTTGTATCTGAAAGTCTAATGTAATCTCCAATAACGAATTACCCAGACTTGAATATCGGGGAAAAACTTCAGAAATGTCTCTTAATTCTATTCTATATGCATTTCCACTCATATTTCGATTGGAAAATGAGATAACGTTGATTGGTAACGACTCTCCTCTCAGAGCCTCTCGATAAGGCTGATTGGCAATTGGCAATTGGCTTCTCAAACTCTCTCGATAAAGTTAAGTATTGGTTGATCGACATGTTATTGGGGCCATAGGGAATGAGCAGAAAATGAAGCAGCAACATTAGAACTCACCTCCTGTTTGTATATGTCCACGTCTTTGACATGCTGTTCCTTCGTGTGCCCTTCATTAGGCTCTCATAAAATTAGTGCCAAATGCAAAATATGTCCTTTAATTAATCTCTCGTTGCTTGCTTTGAAAAGAAAATCAAAAGCATAATGAACTTCAGGCATGAATTAATCTGCCTCTGATAAAAACAACGAATCCAATCCTATTATGTTTCTGGGTAGCATCTGAAATCCTTTCGGCACTTGGTATGAACTCACTATTTTCATTTGCCGATCAACCTTTATTTGTATTTATAGTTTTGAAAGGGTTTTATAACGAATATTAATGTTTGAAAGTTAAATAAATCAGATTTCACCAATAAACTTGAAAGAATCAGAACCGCGTCGATCTTTTCCTTATTCTTTGATGTGGCTTCTTCTTGTTTTTTCCACGTCCACAATCATCAGGAATGATAAAAGTGAAATAAAAGGAATACAACTACATTGCAACTTCAGTAACTATATCAAGGCAAGTAATAGCACTGGTTTAAAAACCTATATATATATATATATATATATATATATATAGGATAATTGACATGTATTAGTTGAGAACCTATATTTACCCGGCGCCGGTGTGAACGACTGCTAAACGAGCGGCCTAAATCGTAAATGTGAATAAAGGTTCTCAACCAATAAATAAAAATATCCATCATTTGACTTTTCTATCTCGAGTCTGGTCTTTTCCTACTGCGTTTACTGTCCCATGGACACCAATCTGTTAATCTTTGCCCCCATCCAAATATAATTAAGGAAGCAGCAGAGATGGTAGGCTGTACAAATGTAGACAATAATACAGGGAAATACTCGAAAACAACACTAAAGCTAATCAAAGAGAGAAGAATTAGGGAAATAGAAACTCAAGAGGAAGTAAACAAAAAAAGCAGAACATAACAAATTAATAAATAAAAGAACGAGAAAATAGAAAAGAAAGAAAACACAAATAGGATGGTAGAGGCTATCAGAAAGGGAAATAGTTTAAAACACGCCCGATCCGCAGACCATACTGGCAAGCAACAGATGCTCGCACTAAAGGATAATAATGGCAAGATTATCAAAAATAGGAAGAAATTGACAAACGTAAAAGAAGAATACTATGAGAATGTGTACGCTTCAAAAATAAAAATATCACAAATTAATAAGCCTATAGATACTAGCGATATCCCATAACGGTAGAAGAAGTAATATCTGCACTACGATATATGAAACTCAGGAAAGCCCCAGGCGAGGATGGCATAACGACAGATCTTCTAGAAGATGCAGGATAAATCTTCCACAAAGGACTAGCACAGCTATTCACACAGTGTATAAGAGAAAGAAACATTCCTAAGAATAATAATCCTACTCCACAAGAAAGGAGATAAGCAAGACGAAAATTGAACATAGCAGAGTCGTGCGATGTTCCATGTGGTGTGATGTAAATGAAACGAGATGTGTTTTGTGTATTATATGCCAGATGACCTGGTTTGTTAAATTGGGAGTTACTTTTTTGAAAAGGTCAGTGTATGGGTTTTGAAGTGGGTAACACGCTTGTCTCATTCTTTCTTTTCCACATTCTTTCTTTTCCACATTGTCTAACCATATCCACCATTCTGTCGGATTCCCTCACATCCATACAACACACACACACACACACACACATATATATATATATTCTTAAAAATTACTGTGCATGATAAAACTTGTTCAAGATCCAAAATTGGCGGATGTTCTCTGGCTATTTAGAACCGATCATTAGTTGTAACAGAAGTCATTCAGTTTCCTGAGCAAGCGGAATACTTTTTGCATGTCATTAGTGATTAATTTAATCCTTACTGGGTGCCCCATGAAGGTGTTCTTTTGTCAAATTCCATTTAAGAAAATGTTAGTCATTTTACTTTAACGAGGAGTTGGTAAAATTACACTCCGTGGTACCTACTCTTGGAGTTAGCGTCTACTTTTCTCTGCATGGCATACATTTGTGGTCTGACTCCAGTATTGAGGTCATGTTATGGTCAATATATATCGATGTTTAATTCTGTCGTTCTATTTGCACAGGACAAGAAATGTAGACATCAGAGGTGACAAATGCGCAATATCCTGAAAATAGAAGAATAAATGCAGTCCGCCATTTTGTATTGAGATTTACCTTTTTCCTATTTCTTCATTTCCTTGATCGATATTATGGAGATTTCGGAATTTCTATATGTCGTCTGCTTAGTAGTTGTGAGCGTAGAGAGATTGTTTAGAACATCATTCAAGCCCAAGTAGACATACCGAATCTTATTTTCAAGCAAGTCAGTCCTTTCTGGAAAAGGGTGATTGGCTCACTTTCTAACACGTAGTATTTGGTAGATGCAAAGTTTCCAGCGCTATCATTTGCACAATGTTAGAAAGGATTGTGCATTAAAAGAGAAAAGACCTTTTTCTGAACAACGTAGTCGACTGATGAATATCGGCATGACGACGCCCATCCTCTGTTGCAAATGTGACGCAGCAAATTGGTGTGGGGCTAGACTGAGAAGTTATTCCACGTGCGGCGTATTTTCCAGATCTGCCAGCTTCATACTATCACTTGTTAGGCTCCATGCAACACTTGTCTATTCAGTGGTTCCAACAATTTCAAGATATAAAAATAATCCTCGCAGAACTCATCGAATCAAAAGCAGTATGGTTATTTTATGATGGAATACATAATTCCAGAGAAATCCAGAGAAAATACTTTGATGACTCAATAATGATGCTATGCATTTTTACGAATAAAAAGGTTTTATAAAAAGAACGCTGGAAACCTTTGCAACAGCCTAATATATGATTGATTGATTGATTTGTTTAGCGGCATATCAACCCTTGATGGGTCATTTAATGCCGAAATCAGTTTAAAATTTAAAAAGATAGAGTTTTGCGACTTTGGTGAAAGGTTACTTTTTTTAACTATAGTCTTGCGACTTTGGTGAAAGGTTACTTTTCCTTAACTAGAGTCTTGCGACTTTGGCGAAAGTTTAATTTAAAAAAAATAGTCTTGCGACTTTGGTGAAAGGTTATTTTTATTTTTTAAATAGCGTCTTGTGAATTTGGTGAAAGGTTATTTTCCTTTTTTTTTCCTAATTAGTGTATTGCGGCTTTGGTGAAAGGTTATCTTTTTTACTAGAGTCTTGCGACTTTGGTGAAAAAAGGTTTCCCCTGGTTGGAGGTGTCCTACCCCTCTGCAGGAGATTCAGTCAGCGTATTCTAGGCCCCAGCCGACAGGGCCGGCCTAATATATGTGCTTGTAAATTCTATACACTGCGCGTAATATATCTATCTATCTATCTATCTATCTGTCTATTTTCGCTAATTCATCCGTAGCAAAATGATACGAAAGAAAACTCTAAGTAAAACTAAGTACTGAATACAATTTAGGAGGGATCTAAAATGATAAAATATGTTAAAATGTGTATAAACCCATCCAGAGTTAACTACAGTAATCAGCGATTAAATAATTCTAATTGGCCCCTCGTAGTCGTCATAAACTTTAGGAAGTTAGCGATATCTAGTTCGTCAAATCTCCTGCCAACGAGCGATAGTTTTGCTGGCAGTTGACTGTAAAACTTTTGGTTCTGGTATTTGATTCAGTATCTGGCGTTAGCCTCACTTGATTTACGTCCAAATCAAACAAGTATGCTTTGGAGACCTTAGTTAAAAGTTTAAATCGGTCAGGTCTGAACCGGGGTTTGCATCTGGACTTTTCAACAGCGGCAACGCCTGACCATCGTTATTTGTATGCTTAATGACTTCTTGAATACGGTTCGAATCCCCAGTTGGCGATAGCGATAAGTGTTATTGGAAAAAAACAGTCAAATTCACCGAACATCAGCTCAGTTCTAGAGCTCTAAAGAAACACATTTCGTACAAGCGAACTCACACGGCCCTCACATCCAGGCAATACGAAGATGCACACAAATTAGAATGCTTCTAAATAAAGTCACATAATAAATAGGTCGGTGTGTAGATATATAGCTTTGTGTATACAACCCGTGAATATATAAGTTCTCATACCGTTAATGTTTTTGAACTTATTGTTCTAGATACCCATCGGTTTGTATGTAAATAGACGGTGTTTTACCAATGTAAGGACTCAACGAATCAATCTCTTTTCCATTGGGATATACGACATATATGAACACTAGGATCAAGTATGGATGTATCAAGCGATGTATGGATGTTTGTAGGTTTAAGGAAGCCGAATCCAACAGGATATGTCAACGACAATCTATGTTGGTTTCGCTCTCCACTGTTTCGGCTATTCCTGACTTTGAGTCTCCAATAAGGAAGTATTGGTCGTTGTTCCATTTAGTTTGTGATACATTCTTCAATAAAATCGCCTTTCCCTCCTGTTTTTCTCGATCAGACGACTACCTCATCCAATTTTATTACAACTTGTACCAATGTTCGTTATTGGCAGCTAACTTACAATTTCCTTATTTGTCTGAACGTTTGGAACAGCAAGCCACGCTTCAGCATATTGAGAAATCGAAGTTTGACTGTGTGCCGGTCAATGTTCCGTCACCATTGAGGAAGAAAACTTTATTCTGAAAATGAGAAATAGCATGTACGAGAACAGTATGAAATAAATACCTGCTTTTCCTCGGGAGAAAGACTTTAGAGGTGAGAGTTTTATTTGGAATTAATAAAACATTAATAAAAAGACCGAATTTATAAAGCAGCTGGCCGTAATCAAAATCACCAGCAGTGGCTTGCCAGGAAAAACACTACTCATAATATTAGGAAATATCTTCTAAAATCCATACTTTTTCAATAAAATTGTGGTGTCAGTCTTTCTATTAGGGTATTTGGTGTTGAACACAACTCAATTTTGGCAGTTTTGAATTCCATCCTTTCTGAATTGGTATTGCTCAGATAAGGGAGGAGGAAGAATCGTTCACTCAAAACTCGAAGATATCAATAATATTTAACAAGCCTGGCTGCTTCCGAGTCAAAATCCACTCCCTTCAATTCAAACTGAAGATTACTGCAACTTTTGTATTGTATATATAATAAGTAAAAAAAAATATTTAAAAATATTTTTCAGAATAAATGTATTCATTTATTAGAATGAAATAAACCATTAAGTATTTGTTACATCCATTTTCGTAGACTTTTGGTCGTCATTTCAAATCACGGTAGGGAAATATCAATTTTATATATCTGCTTGGTTTAAAGTGACGGTATAGACAAACTGTGAAAAGTTTGATCCCCTGAATTAGGTAAGGATTGTTCTTGTTGTTAACTCCAGACTTGGACTGTAGTTTGACAGAAATGAGTTGATAATAGTGATTTGTTGTTAGCGGATAGGAGAAATCGCCAAAATGAAGTGAAATCCATTTAGTTATCTATCGTAATTCTTTTATTATACATGCTCCATATCATTTTAATATACAGGACTTGTAAATTAAAACAGTATCAGGGTCGGGCGGGGCGATCACCATTAGCATGCACAGGATTCGTCCTGAGAAGCTTTTGGGATCTCCATCCCTTCCCCCCAACTTATCCCGGTTCCCGTGGCATTTGTCTCAGTGACAGGGATTTGGGATTCTCCCCACTCAAGTCTCTAGTCACGGGGACATGTGATTCCCCCTTCCCCTTACTGAATTCGGCACTAAATGACCCACCAAGGGTCGATGTGCCGTTAAACAAAATCTATCAATCAATCAACTACATTGTTGCATATTCTATTAAAAAGTAGACCGTGAAATAGAAGTTAAAAATATGAAGGGAAAACGATTTACGTTTCCATTTTCTCCGTCTCTCACCTTCATTTCTTGATCATTAACAGTTGTTCCAGTTTAGCATACTATTTTAAAGCATCACTTTGTTCCTTTTCTCTTCATTATGACTTTCAGTAATTATTAAACATCTTTTCTTAAATTGTATTAATTTCTACAGATACAACGGGTTTGCTACATGTGGATGTTAAGGAATTACAAAATACTTGGTTGAAATAAGTTGTGACCATATGTGTGCGCGCACACATGCACACACATGCATGCGACTACACATACGCACACATTATTGCATCCTTATTCACGTAGATGTCCGTATATGCTATAATTTGAATATATACATAAATACAGCATTCATTGAATACGTTAATAAATATGACGTTTATTATATTCATGTACCTTTATATACTCTTTATGTCTGCATTTACTAATAATTCATCATTGTTATATGAACCAATGTATATGGACGGATAGGTGATAGTTGTTCCAAATCATGAGCGGCAGTGGAATAAATATGTCAGTGTAGTAGAGCTTTTGTAGTATAGTCCAGTGGTCATCACTGATATTCTCACAAATTGGTACCACCCAAGGTGGTCATACAATCTTTGTATTTGTGTCTTCCTACCTGTTTCTAGTTTATATTTTGGTGTGGTAACCCTGCCTTATGGTAATTATGACTTTATAGGGTCATAATTATCAAACAATAATATATTTACAAACCTACCTCCATATAAAATCATTTCTTCCGTAGCCTTTTGTCCATCCTTTCACACAATTTCATTGAAATCTATTGAGAACTTTTGGAAAAATGGAAAATTATATCTCGATCGAAAACATATTCCTGGATCCACCCCAAAATGTAACCAATTAATTTTAATCCCGTTGCCCATCCTTGCACACATTCATTGAACTTCTTTGAGTTCTTTTGGAGATATCGTGTGGACAGGCAGACGAAAAGACGCGACCAAATACATATACCTCTAAAAAAACAACCTAATTCCATTAATTATGACTTCTAGACAAGGATTTTGGAAGCCAATGGTCTTACAAACAGTGAATATGTCTCCAATGTGTTTTATCTTTCATATATACTCATGCGTTGGTATAAAGTTACACAATTACAAGAGCATATAAGAGCAGTCTGTGTGTGTCACAATCGTGCACATCACTGTCATTCAGCTCCAGTTCATTTGCCTGGTTGCTGCAGGTTTACAGCTTACACATGTCTGTGCATTTCATACCATTTCCAAGACATTGGCAGTCGAGTAACTTGCATGATCGTACACTTGAGCAAGGTAGCAGGTCCAACACAGCCTGTGGTGCCGGTTTACCTCACATCCACTCAATGGTCATATCGCCATCTTGAATCTCCCATTCATGATCCACTAGATGTGGTATAGTGGGAAGTCACTCCAAACACCTTTGACAGATAGCAGCCTGGTAGTTTGCTCATACGGCATGAATGATCTTCACAAGGGGGCAGCTGACCGGAGTCGACTTCCCCATGGCTTTCACAAAACAGCTGGTAGCGAAGCCTGTTGACTGAGTTGTGTTTGTGGAAGGCAGGTAGATCTGACATTTTACTGAATTTCCATATAGGTCATCCGAGACCTCCCAGAAGCTTCCCAACTCTCTGAATGTGTCTTGGCAGGTCTTATTAGTCTTGAGTTATTTTAACATGACTGTCCTTCCACACCCAGTGAAAGCACTGACTGTATCACAGCCCGTAAATGAGTACATACCCGTCTTCTCCTATAATAATGTGCCTCTATGACTCAGCTTCCAGTAGAACATACGAATGTATACACCAAGTCCATCCAAGGGGGATTTGTAGATCATCGGCAACCACAACCCCTGTGGGCGTATACCTGTTGATCAAACAATAGAAAAGACTGCCATACACAAACCCCTGGCGGAGAAAATGGCTTCAGTCTGAAAGAGGGAGATATGACAAGATACTACCTCACATCTGAGTACAGGGGTGGATACCAGAGGCAGATTAGGGACATGACTGATGAGAATCTCCAACTTCAGTCATCCAGATCTACAATTACAATAATCAGGAAGTATGACGCTGATGTCCAGATTCGTTTAACTGATGGAGTCCAACTGGATCAGTCCTGGCCATGAAGAACTTGTCTGTTTGTCTACTGGCATTGCTGCACATCCAGATGTGTCTAAAGACCTCATGAAAGCCCATAAATAGTTGAAAATATCAAGCAAGAGAGGTTGGAGACAGACAGTTCAGACACACAGTTTCGCCACAGGATTACAACGGAGAAGCCGAAAACATTCTCGGACATTGGCCAGAAATCACGTGACTTTTACAACAGAAAAGAGTTATCCTCAAGGCAGATAGGAAGCTGTCTCGGAAGATGATTCAGCTGCACATGGGTGATGTTTTATCCCACTCACCTGTACCTTTGCATTTGGGTACTAGGCAAATGATAGGTCTCTTCGTAAAGCCAACAAGGCCAGGAGGTTGGAGAAGCATATCTCCCCAGCAGAAACCATCCATTAGCCCTGAGATGAGCCTGGTCCAAAAGATGAAAGTAATTACAATACTGTATCCCAACTGGCAGAATCAGTATTGGCTCAAGTCATCCATGAATGTAATCAGATTAAGTGCATTGATATTATACCTGATGTCTATAGAATGATTCCCATCAGATATTTGTAGAGAACAAAGAGAGGCACAGATTCAGGTATTCAGCTTAAAGGCCACAATATACACCGGTGGAGGAAGCTGTAGGTCTACAAAAAACGCTACCTCATCAAGTTCTTGGTGGAACAATGGAAAGGTCAACTTGACAAGATCAAGCACAACGTTATGTATGTTATTTCTTAGCAAAATAGAATACAGGCCTAACCTAGATATCGATAGGTTTCTTCTTGATCTAATTCCTTGATCTTAGTATTTACATATAAATTGATGGGTGATGAAACGGTTAATTTTCCCCTTTCATAAGTAGCTGTCGCACATTTACCAAGTCCAAATTCCATTCCGACGTCGTCACTGAATCTCTTAACAGTCTTCAATGAACGTTCCGGTTGTTCACGATTCTTACCGTAGAGCTTCAAGTCATCCATATAGAAGAGGTGGGGAATGATCTTGTCATAGATGTTGTACCCGTATGTGGTATTGTTGAGCTCATGTGAAATAGTTACCAGAGACAAGCAAAACAAAAGAGGGGAGAGGGAGTCACCTTGGATAATTCCACAGTTTATTCTTATGTTTTCAGACACACTTACACCTTTAAAATGGGAGAGACAGAGTGTTGTATACCATTGCGTCATGCTTTGTTGGAGAGAGTTCTTAATTATAGATGATACCTTATAGAGTTCGAGAGATTTTCTTGCACCATTTTTGCTCTAGAGGGAGAATGTTAATTTGGTCAAGAAAGGAATAGATTCTTTCTGTTAAGATAGCTGTTAATATCGTATATATTGTTTTTGGTGGTAGGAATATTACCCCGTCTATGAACTAGGGAGGTTCTTTTTTTAATTTGGATTTTGTATAATCTCTGATAGCGAGTTCGCTAAGTCTTGGTGCACAGAGGTTAGGGAATTGAACCAGAAATTGGGAATGTTGTCTCTTCCCGAAGATTTCCATTCATGGGATTTGTTGAGCGCTTCTTTAAGCTCCTGAATACTGATATCACCCTATTGTTGTTGTTCAGTGTTGTTCATTCTTTCTTCCTCTCTTCTTATCCAGGTATCATTCTCGTTAAACCCTTTATCCGTACTCCAGATGTTTTTCCAGAAGCTTTCCACATCCTTCGTTTCCGGGGCCTCTTTGATTTCTATTGTTTCATTGCCTACTTCTCTGTAAAACTTCTTAGCGTCTGTTTTGAAGATTTTATTTTGCCTGTAGAACTTGTTTCTTTTGTCGTAACGTCTTATTCTTTGAGATTCAACCTGTATCCTTTGTTTTACAATCTCTTTGGTAATTAGGATTCCATTTCGGTCACTTAGTTTATACTTTCGTTTGACCTTTTTACGGGTTGTGGCGTTGTTACCTTTGGATAGTTCGTCTAGTATCGATCTTTGTTTTCCATCTAGGCTCTTTACGTACTGTAACGAAATGCACCCAGATCATGTTACCGGTAGCCGTTGGAAACTGGTCAGA
>VCCN01000574.1:284212-295768 GCA_006491835.1 Architeuthis dux
TAAGATACGTTTGTGAGGAGTTGGACTGCATACATGTAAGTGTTCTGCACTGTATAGTAGTAATATATTTATTTTTTTCATTCAGCCAAGTACAGTAGAAAGTAATGTTAAAGGCAGAATATATGAAATTTTACAAAAAGGGCGAGAAGACATCATTGCAGAAAAATCCGAAATCTGGTCGTTAGTATAGACAGTTTAAAAAGCCGAACCATCTAAGCAACTGCCTAACCTAACTTTTTAAAGCTGGAATTTGTTCTATAGTCACATGATTGATGACGTCATCAAAAGTGCCTAAATCACCTTTAAAATGTTGATATCTTCGGACATATAGGTCACAATCAGATACAAATAGATATCTAGATAGATAGAAGTAAAACGTTTTAGTAAATCACCTGGTCACATGATTGCTGACGTAACTATCTACCAAAGAAGAATGGACAACAAGATGCGTGTCAGTTTCTTCATGGTTGCACTTATGAGCCATGAAACTGACTTTTTTGTTACTGAATATCTCCAGCCGTAACTATGTGTGAATGATGCAGTAAGCTTATACATTCCGATGTTTCAAGGTACTTGGCAATGAGTCGTATGAGCGCTTCCTTGTTTTCTATTCAGAAACTCTTGCCATTTGCCTCCTTGCAACATATGTTGGTCGAATCCCTCAAACCTGACTCTCTATTTCTTTTCTTGTGACAGCCTTTATGCAGTCCTTTTTGTGTGTGTCATTGATGATCCCTGCCTGCGTCGCCTCTGACTCTTTAGATGGAGTAACAAACTGTACCAAACTCTTCCCGGTAAGTTCTCGTTGGTCGCATCGAAATCCTTTTGGATTGGATGGTGAAGAATTCCCTTTACTCGGCTCATGAACATCTTTCAATAAAATGGTCTCCAATTGTTCAACTGAGAAAGGCATTCAAGAATTATATTCCAGTAACAGCAGATCAACCATAATATCCCGTACTTAAAGAATGCCTTGAGTTGTTGCTGGACGTCATGGCAGATCTAGATATTACACACATATTTGTTCGTTCTCACGAAGCAGTCTATTCAAAACTGTTTCATATCCTCTGTTAGTATAGCGATCTGTACCAAAACCTAATCTTGCTGATGGGCGGATTTCACCAACTGCGTATCAGGCAAAAACTGCCATTCAAACGGCGTAGTTGCTGAGGATACAAACAATGGTGCATTGACTTAGGTTTGATAGCCCCGGAGTCAGGGGATCAGGCCTTTGAAGGACATCACTACTGTAGATGTATGAGGGTCCATTTAGAATGCTTTGATGCCCTTGTTCGGTTTAAGGCTGAAGAAATAACAATTTGTCATATCAACACAGCACCAGAATTGCTGTCTTTGCTCGTTGCTCTAAGAAAAGAACAAAGCTCAGGTACAATGGAGAAAGTAATCAATTCATCAGATCTAGGCAAAGCAGAGGATAGCTCTGAAGAAAGCATGGATATTGCTTATCTCAAAGATGTTTCCCCAAGGCTTGCAATGATATCAGCTGTAAGAGAAGGAGAGATTGTGCTACATCTCCAGTCTTAGGGTGATATGCTGAACCAGATCTTCTCATACAACCACCAAAATTACGCAAGATATTGTGGCTACCAACATGTCTATTTGCATTCTTTACAACAACAGGGTCATCCAGTGTTCGAAGAACTGAGAGTGAAGGGTTTGGGGGAATTACTGGGGGTGAGAATTCTCGTCGATTCATGGAGATTTAATTACATAATTATTTAATAAGGAAACAAAAAGAACCACAGGACCGTTCAGAGCCGGCCTTTGCACTAAATCATCAGCAGTTGATACATGGATTCGAACTATTCATAATCCAGTAAACTCCAGAAGATGTTTAGGGGGCAGCTTATTTTAAAAATAACATCCAAACTCACTCCAGGTAGAAGAAAATCATGCTGATCAGGTAAAAAGTCTGAAGTTCCAGCTAACGAATTACAGTGACAATCCCTTTGACACATACCAAAATGTTTTCATACTAGGTGTATAAATACATCGAACAAATCTGTAGTGAGAGATATGCTCAATGTTCTTGCTACGGAAATGCATTGTTTAAGACCTTTGTCAGCGAAAGACTCAAAAGCAACGACAAAGGATTTCTTTGAGCCAATCGAGAGGATGATGCGGCTCCTCGAAAAGAAGAAAAAGAAATAAAAAATCAAGAAGACCGCCAAGCATTTGGTCAGACCATTGCGAACTCTGTCAGCTGAGAAGAGATATTTCAATACCCAATAACAACAGTGCCATTAGCTTTAGCCACAACCGATGCATCCCTCAAACAGTCTGATAAGGCATCGCTGAGAAATTATCTGATCATCGAATCTGGCTCAATTTGTGAAGAGACACCAATAAACTGTAGTTCATTAATGGTCTGGCTGCAATTCGTTCGCTGCGACCAAAGATAACTTACCAAGTTTGGTACAGTTCGTTACCTCACCTAAAGAGTCAGGATCAACACAGACATGGCTCATCAATGAGACTACAAAAGGGACAGCATAAAGGCTGACACAAGAAAAGAAAGTGAGAATCAGGAGCAAGAGTCGGGATTGATGGATTTGAACAGCGTGACGTCATCAATTTGTATCTGATTGCCACCTATATGTCCGAAGATATCAACATTTTAAAGGACATTTAGGCCCTATGACGTCATCAATCATGTGACTTCTGGTAATTTTAGAATTGTTGTCCGGGCTTAAATTAAATCCTCATGATCTCTAGAACCAATTTCAGCTTTAAAAAATTAGTTTAGGCAGTTGGGCCTTTTTAACCTGTCTATTAACCATGTTCTAGTTGATTAGCTCATGGCAAACTCATATATATGGGAGAGCGCGCGATGGGGGCAAGAGAGTGAGAAAGATGCGATGGGGGGCAATAGAAAGAGAGAGAGCGCGCGATGGGTGAAAGAGAGAGTGATGGGGTCAAGAGAGAGAGAGAGCGATGGGGTCAAGAGAGAGAGAGAGAGAGAGTATGTGTGTGTGTGTGTGATAACGATCAAGAGAGCGATAATGGTGAGGGTGCTGGAGAGAAAGGAAGAACGTATGCACTGAGAGAATGGAAATTCATATTAACTGTTGTTCTAATATGTGTGTCTGTATCATTCAGAAACACCACAACACCTTGGTATTCATACATACAAGATCATAATCAATCTCTTATCATAGTGCATCGTGCACGAAAACATTAGCGTTTACCTGTGCACAAATCTGCATCCCTCTTTAGTATTCCTGATTCCAATGGAAAAATATATGTTCACATGAATAAAAAAAAGAATCTTGAAATATCACACTCACGATGCTACAGCGAGTGGGCATACGTATACACACTTCTAAAATTGCATATTTCTTATATCTAAGCGTGATTGAATTCATGCAGCACGAAAAATCACAAAAAGATAAACCCAAGTTTAATAACAATTTCCCCAAAACCAGGACGCATCACATCAATTCTTCGTTTTGTTTATCTTTAACGAATATCTTTCCAATTATTTGCAAGCATTCCTTTTTAAAACGGCCGCCATGATGCCATACTCGACGCCATTTTTATTTTGGAGTGTTTTTGTCCCTGATTTTTCTGACTGTTTCCTTCCATGTCAATTTTTACCGTTTTTCTTCATCGTATTTTGTTGTTGTTGCTTGTTTGCTTTTCCTTTTCTATTAAAAACTTGTCGAGTCTTCATTCCATTTCCAAACACTTAAGCAATATTGCCTGATGTCAGCCGAAGACTAATGGAGGCAAGGGGAATGAAGAAGAGTAAGAAAGGAAACAATAAGTATTTAAGTGCTTATAGAAGAAGGAGAAGGAGAAGAAGAAGAAGGAACATATGAAGAAAGAAAGAAAAATGAAGAAAAAAAGACGGCGAAGGAAAGAGAAATGAGAGGAAGATAAAAAATGTAGATAATGAAAAGAAAGAAAGCGAAAAATGCGAAGAAAGTAACAGAAGACAGTGGAAGGAGATGAAGACAGAGATGAAATAGATGAAATAGATAAAGGGAGGTAATAGGACTGAAAAGAAAGTAGTAAAAATAGAATGGAATAGAATGAATCACAATGTCTTCATAGGAGATATTTGTTGGTTTAATAATGTTTGATGCTTGTACCAAATTTGTTTCTTACAGATTCAAGTGCGAGTGTGTATCCAAAAGGAGAGAGAGAAGGGGTAAGAACGCTTGGGTGTTCAGAGAAAAGAGAAAAAGTGATTCTCTTTGTGTATTAGGGACGTGTGTTATGCAGAATAAGATAAGTATTCATATCATTAGTAATGTATTACAAGCACATAAATGGACAGGTCACGAAAAGTCATAGTCTGAACATAACCTAACATTCTATGGTTGGAACCAATCATGTTCAAACATACCTCTGCCAACTTCTTAACCAGATAGATAACACGACGGGGCCTGTGTGCGAAATAACCCTCCAGCCTGAGCAGTGAAGTTTTAAGATGAAGTGAACTTGCCCAGGTCCGACCCCACCCTTTAAACCAAGGGTTTGAATCCTATGGGCCAGCGAGGTGGCACGAGTAGGATCAGAGCCCATAGGTCGTAGGTTTGACGGGGTGTCCTTCTCCTGGCAGATGCGAGCTAGCTATGGGGATTCCGCCGCCCCTTTCCGGTAATGTTCTGATAGTAAAGTGATTAGACCACAGGATGTGAACATTCCGTAGTTGGTAGATGCATGAGCTGGATATAGAGTTCTACCGACCATTTGAAGGAGAATAACGACTGCCTGCAACCACATATCCTCATGACAGTACGGCTGTCTGTAACTTTAAGCACAAATCCTGGTCACTCCAACAGAAGCAGATGTGCGCTGACTATGGGGTTCTGCTACCCCCGTCAGAGGAGTGACCCGACAGTACAGCAGCCTCAGCATATGCGAGCCCAGATCAAAATCACATTGCGAAAAAAATAATTCCGAGTCTTCTTCTTCAGTTGTTACTTACCTGTTTATAGACCCCAAATTTACAAAGGAAATAGTTACAGTCAGATAATATTTGGTAGTTTGACTGCCAAAAAGCGCTAAAAACGCGCTAAATCCTTTAAAATGGCCTAAAAACCACCAAAAAGACGCTAAAAATCTTCGAAAATAGCCAGAAAATGGCCAGAAACGGCCAGAATGTTTTAGGCGAAAACGCGCTAATTTAGCTCAATTTTGCAATGGCAAAACAAGAAACGCGCTAAATCTAGCGCGAAACACGCTAAATTGGCAACACTGAATATAGGTACAAATGATTTACGTACAGGAGTAATAGTTTGTGGTATGACGCAAGTGTTTGACTTGTTTGTTAAGGTTCAAATCTATTCTGGTTTGTTCATGGAGTGACGAAGAGAGAAGCAGTGTTTGCTGCAGAAGTAAAGAGAGATCCGGGGTGCTGGATGCGAGGGTAAGTGATTTAATATCACTGTTTGATTGAGACAACAGTTTTCAATCAATTCGTTGTTATCTTGAATTTAAAAAAAAGGTTTTCTTAATTTCAGTTGCTTTTCATCGCAACTACTCAGATCGTCAATCAGTAACCAGTGTAGATCGGAAATAAAGAGCTACTAGACCCAACGGTTGCAGAAGATCAAATCTAACCATATGAACGTATTCCTTATTTTCCCTGATCATTCGGTGTTGCTATATTCAATGTTCTGTTTTATGTACACTTAGTGTTATTATTAGTAGTAATAACTGTATTATTATTATTATTATTATTATTATTATTATTATTATTATTATTATTATTATTATTATTATTATTATTATTATTATTATTAGATGATGATGATGATGATGATGATAATGAAGCATTGCCAACCCTTATTAAATTAATTAAATAGTATTTTGTTCATCTTAATGTTTGTTGCTTTTCATCGCATGTAGTCGAACCATCGGCGTACGGATGAATTTACGATGAAAGAAATACTAGTAAAAAAAGATAATAATGGCTGATAATGCTTCATCTAATAATAATAATAAAACACTGAAGATAATATTACTCCTATAAATATCACCTGTGTATGTTAAAAAACTGTTCTGTGTTTGCTTATAATTAAGCACATGTGTACGAATGCATGATAAAGATAGACGGAGATCGATACATCTGTGTAAAAAGGAAAGGAGTATACAATGAAAACAAAATATATACAGAAAAAATGGAGAAAACAAGATGATGGGAATAAAGAAAACAGATGTAGATGTAAAGAAACGCAAATGAGGGTAATATATAAGGGTCTATATGTATGTATGTATGTATGTATGTATGTGTGTGTGTGTGTTTATATATATATATGTGTGTGTGTGTGTATATAAGTGTTCATAAGTATGTGACACTATTGTACATAGATATATTAGTAGACCTCCTTTTTCAACCGAAGAAGGCTCAATACGTTAGTAGAGCGAATATTGTAGAACTAATATTTTATTGGTTCATAACAACTTGTACAGCCGGTTTCACGATTAGACGAACAATGAATGGTATTTAGATAATTTATTTTATAGATCCATTTGCATTTCTCTTATTGGTTGATCTGAATAGTCCAATTGTCTGTCTTGATTGTTTGTGGGCGTTTTCACTTGCACGTGTTTCTGCTATCTTCATTTGTAGTCATACATTTGGGTTAGCTTTAACCCTTCCCTGGATTTCTGACATCTTTGTTACTCTTTATTATGAATGTGGAAGAAGCAGAAATCAACAGGGTTTTTTAAAATAATGACTTTTGAAAGAATTATTTTTATCAGAAATAGGAATGAATTACCTATTTTGAATAACTCCTGGAGGAAATAAATCTATTCTTATGAAAGGTTTTACTCTTGTATATCTTCCCAAATTGTGCGAGGAGTTATAAACACGATCCTTTAAAACCATAGAAAAAACAACAGAATCATCTCAGACATGGCTTATCTAAGTTTGGTCATCATGGGAACAGTTAACTGAACGGTCTAACCGTGAAGATAGAGCTCAACCGATAAAGGTTTATTAGCATTTGATCTTCACTTTGAGTCTCTGTAGAACTCTATCAAATAGTTACTATATAAGGATAGTGTCATAGTTAAATTAGTAAGTAAATAATGAAGCTATTTGTAAATAGTTTTAGGACTTATAGATGGATATAATAGTAGTGCCTAAAATTAACTGCTAGTTCAAATGTAAGTGTGGTTAGGCTTTAATGGTTCATCTTCAATTATTGCTGTTGTTTAGTATGTTATACATTTTACACATTTGAACTACAGAGAAAGAATATATACATTTTTGCATAAGATCATATTTAGGAAAGTCTTACCTGCATCGTTTAGTAAAAAACATGGTCTGTCTTTTATGTGTTAATCTTGTTGTCACTTAGCTCCAGCCTTCAACAGCCTAATGTAACAACTTTGGTCTCGATAGACGTTTACTTCTACAATTTAAGCATTTCTAGTTGAAATCATTTTTAATTCTTAATAATAATACCAATAATAATACCAATACCAATACCAGGACCTGGCCCGGGAACTGAAAAAGGTGTGGAACATGGTGGTCAGGGTAGTACCAGTAATAGTAGGCGCACTGGGAACTGTGCCAAAGACATTAAAAAAGAGGGGAAGTGCTGGGGAAGAATACAGACTATGCAGACCACAGCACTACTGGGGTCTGCACGAATACTGAGGAGAGTACTAGAGGTATGAGACCTGCGACCTCCAGTCGTAAACAACGTCCTACGGGCAAAAACATAACAAATAACACACACAACAAAAAAACACACAACAAAAAACACACAAAGATAATCCGGGGATGATTGGTACGGTACTGCTGTGAAGTATGAGGACGATGAGAGGAGGGTTGGGGACCTAAGGAGATTTGTTGTCACTCAGCTTTCAGCGAGAACCACCAGACATTTGGTGAGAAACTTCTAACCACAGCACTACTGTAGTCTGATGGAAAGTGAAAGGAGGGCTCGAGACTTGAGGAGAATTACTGTCACAGTCTTCAGGCATGACCACCAGACATCTGGTGAGAAAGTGAAAACCCCAGCACTGATGTGGACTGCGGGAATACTGAGAGGAGGACTGGAGACTTGAGGATACTTACTGTCACGGTCTTCAGGGATGACCACCAGACATCTGGTGAGAAAGTGCGGACCACAGCACTGTTGTAGACTGAGGGAAAGTGAGAGGAGGACTGGAGACTTGGGGAGACTTGCTGTCACAGCCTTCAGCGAGAACCAGCAGACATTTGGTGAGAAACTACTAACCACAGCACTGCTGTAGACTGAGGGAAAGTGAGAAGGAGGACTGGAGACTTGCTGTCACTCAGTCTCCAGCGATGACCACCAGGCATCTGGTGTGAACATGTAAATAATAACTACATCTTCACTCGACAAAACTTTTCCATGCAATTACACACACGCATTTTAGCATCGTTCGCCTCTTCCATTCGACAATCATTCGACAGCAGCAACATAGAAGGTGGAAGCGATGCCAGCAAACCTCTGGAAGATGTCCAGCTGCCCAAATACAGGATGAAGAAAAGCGAGAAATCTCGGCACGCTTTAGCGCCTGTGTAGCCAACAGATAAATAAGAGAAATAAAATTAGTCGAATTAACAGAGACTGCCTCAACCCCGCCTCATACTCTTTAACATTACATGAAGCAGCTGGCCCCGCCATCTTACATGGTCTTTTGCGACAAAACAAAAATAGATCAGAGATTGTCCACAACAAATAAGTAAATCTCTTTAGCAATGAACACCTACGTGCACAGAGACACAGCGACACACATACACACGAATATGCATGTGTGAGTGCAACTACATGCGTTTTATGCCTTCATAACGGTATTTATGTATCTATCATAAATAAGACTAGCGGTCGAAATCGTGAATTTGAACCTATTTCGTCTATTCTATTTTCTACTCTTGTATCCAGTATGCCATTTTGCGCATCTTGAAAGAATATCGCCATATAATACATAAGAATCAAGACCATCAATAGATTCATTTTAGACGTAAATTGTGATTTAAAAAAATTAAACATTAGGATGAATGTAAATAGAAGTCAACAATTAATAAAAAAAAGTTTTTCACAATATTTCATCTAATAAGAGAAATAAAATAAAATAATTGTTTTTTTTTACTAAAACCCGAAAGTAAAAAAGGTTAGCTTCTTTAAGGGTGATCGGTCAAATCAGTCCTTATGATTCGATCAATTTTTGACAGTTAAGTCGTCCTTCTTTGCCAAAATGAATTTCTCTGGAAAGAATCGAAGATTTCAATGAAATTGTACGGAAATTCGGAGAAGCGCCTGAAAATTGTTGGGAATCGGACCTTCTTTTCATATTTCCTCTGGATGAACACGTAGTGGTCACTGTGCTGTATAGTGCCTTCGTCCTCGGGAGGAAAATCGTGAACTTGGACAATCAAAAAGGATGACTCGAAAAACTTGTTTGTTAAAATATGTGACACATTTTTTCTTTCATAGCATACACTTCGTCGGCCGGAGAATGAAGAGTGCGAGAGAGATAAGGAGAACCGTCTGTCTGTCCCCAACAGGGACAGCGCTCTCGTGCCTTCCGGCTTTGCTGATGTCTCTGCTTGGGTCCTGAGTATTTCTGTCACTTGAGCTTCTTTTATCAGGTTGGAACCCCCACGCTGGTGCCGTTTCCGGTTTCCACATCCTGTTTTTTGGACACCTACGTATATGCTAAGGTGACCGGGTCACTTCCACTTCCACACAGGTGGTGACCTGGAAATTACCTCTGTAACAGTATATCATAACAACTGAACCAAAACAAATCTACGATAATTCTAACCTCTTCGACGGGGATTCTATGTTGCACATATTTTTGGCATTTATATTACTTAAAACACTCATTGCAATTCAAATTATTTTACCCTGTCCACATTCAATGTCAGCGACTGCTGGAAGCAGCAATTAAAAACAATAATTTTAAATAGTAAGTTTTTCAAGTTTTGTTTATATTTTAACGAGCGAAACTATGTAATATATGAAATGTACTAGTTTTTACTTTGCTATTCACAGCTAATCGTTATCCAAGGATAGATGTGATTTTTAATAGTAAATTTACTTTCAAATTATATAGCTTCGGTCAAATTAATATTGCTTCACGTGTTATGATATACTGCCACGAAAAGTTTATTCCGGGGTCAAACACCTGTGCGAAAATGTAAGTGACCTGGGCACCTTAGCATATGCAGGTGTCCCAAAACAGGAGGTGAAACCGGAAATGACACCTGCGTGGGCGTTCGAACCGTTTAAAGCTCAGAGAAGAGACGGAAGCTTCAGAGAGAAGAAAGAAGACTCAGGACTCAGCAGAGAAGCAGATCGTCTAAGCCAGGCTGGAAGGCACGAGACTGCTGTCCCTGTTGGGGACAGACTGGCGGTTCTCCTTATCTTTCTCCCACTCTTTATTCTCCGGCCGACAAAGATGTATGCTATGAAATAAATATATGTCTCATATTTTTACAACCAGTCTTCGAGTCCTTCCTTTCTATCCAAGTCCAGGCCTAAGAAATCCACGCCTCCTGTTAGTTTTTAAGTAGTCTGCCCATGTGTCAGGGAAAATCCGGGAGTTCAGAAACCAATCACTACGCATGACTGGAGTGTGGTACAAATGTTCTGTATTAAAAGCCCCAGCCGGAGACAGAGATGATTTCGTGGAACTACCGAGAATTACACTGGATTTTCGATCATTAGTGTTTGAACAAACATTCATTACGCTCCCTCCCCCAGGAGATAGGAGTTAGCGTTATCATACCCCTGTCACCAAGGTTAATTAACCAGAGACTAAAAGTCCTAAGTCGCGAGAAGAGAAGGAATGTTTCGCAAAGAAATGTTATACACGCCGACGTCAATAGACAAGGTAAGAGATTTTGCTTCTTCTTTTCGTCCTGACCGCTTCCAAAAGTTAAACTGTGTTCTTTGGATTTTGGATCTCTTCCCCTTTCACTCCCCCATCGGAAATAGTTACTCGGTAACAAAAATATTTTCGACAGTTCATCTTCCCGAATTTCAATTTCCAGAACCCGGTTTTCCCGAACGTTGATTGGCTGACTTTTCATTTCTTCACATTCGTGACCCGTCAAAGCAGACAATTTGAGTCACTGAACAGGCCTATGTTTCATACTTTATTATTTACAAAAAAACACCGGTTAACATTTGTTTTCCAAAATTAGTGCGATGGGGATATGTTAATATTTACAATTTATGAAGAAAAAAAGCATTTATTGTAAATGTTGTATTTGTTTACGATAATATTTAATACTTACAATATATATAATGTATAAGATTTATGAAGAAGAAAAAATGGATTTTATGTACGATCATATGTGTCTGTATTTGATTTATGCAAAAAAGGATTTATTGTTGTTGTTTGAGTATTTAGAATAACATGGATTTATTTTCATTTTATTTCACGTATTCGGATTAACGTAAGTAATCGTATGTTTTAGCCGCGTAAAATCGTTTTTCATTTGACGGCGTAGACTATTTTAACATATTTTGGCGAAAATCTAGTAAGTGGAGTAGTAACAATATAATTTATGTATTTACTTCTGTTTTTCTT
>VCCN01000574.1:336420-354398 GCA_006491835.1 Architeuthis dux
ATCTATCTTTATCCTGGATTTGTTACAATCTCTCTCTATGCCACTCTATTTACACACTGATATAGATGTGAATGTGAAGGTGTGCGTGACTACGTATGTGTGTGTACATGTTGGGGGTGTGCATTTGTCAGTTTAGCTGTACACCCTCATCATCGTATATTCATATATAATTAGTTGTCTATAGAATTCATTTCAGACGAGCGAAAAGTGAACTAAATAGAAATATACTCAACATGTAAAATTCAAATGTATCAGCACCGAGAATTCCATGGTAAAGTTAGGCAATTAGCCGTTCGTTCTTAACTAGAGAAATACACCCAACACCCAAATAATTGCATAGAAAGTAAAGGAAAAGCTGATGTATTAATCTTTGACAATTTTACAATTATTCTTTATCTATGCTTTTCCAATTACTATTAGTTTCGACTAGTGTTTCATTCATCTTAATTTCAGTTGCTTTTTATCGCAACTCCTCAAACCATCATTCTACGGCTATCAGCAACAGAGCATATAGTAAATAAAGTATAAACCTCCGGGGAGACTTGAACTCGCATCCCTTTTCTCCTCGGGAGGCCTGGCTTAGCGCGATAGCTGTCTTGGCGGCTGAAGAATGGCGGCCTGAGAAGTTGTATTAAAAAGCAATACTTAATTAATAATAATTGACAATGTTTCATTTAATAGCAGCTTTGAGATAATACGCAGAACAGAAGCAGTATCCAGATGTCATCCAGATGTCATCCAGATGCTGATAAAAAGCTGCGTCAACAATATGCATTATCTAACTTTTCTTTCTCCAATGATTACCGTTGCAACATTTTCACGAGACATTTTTAACACCAGACGTCAGTTAGATTACTTTCTGTAGAATATTGTACAATCGACTTCTCTTATGGGACATTGCAGTTCAATGTACATTCAAATATGTCAATTTTGGTATTTCCAAATCTAACGAAGACGGCTGCACCCCACGGGCTGCCAATTTGTGTACCAGAGTAAATTGAACTCAGGATTAACATAAACTTAGTTCACTAATGGGTTAGAATACTTCTAGGTTTTATAAAGTATCTGGATGTTTTGTCAGTATTGCCTAATAGGGTTAATTAAAATATGTTTTAATCGAGATATATACTCACATATACCCCTGTACTGAAAATTGCCCAATACTTACAGCTGGCCAGCAAGTGGTTTTATGAAGCTATGTATACCGATAATAGTTTGGGCCAATAAAAAATAACTTTATACCCTTATGCAAGATTCAGCCCAAAAAGGCCCTTTGTCTGCCGTAGTATTAGTGAAAAAGAAATTGTCTCTAGAAATCGAAGTCGAACAAAGCAGGAAGGTGTAAAGAATAACTTAGAAACAATGATCAATCCCTAAATGCCATTGATAAGAATCTTACAAGTCTGAAGACTTCCCTAGTCCCAAACACACACAGATACGATTGCTAATAAAACGAAAACCGATACTCTATACTCACCACTAGTTCGAACTAATTGGACTGATATAATCAAATAAGGCTATAATACAAATCACTATTAGTAAAACGTTAAATAATATGGCATTTTGTTTATTTGATACTAGATGAAAATTGATTAGATCTTTTTCATTAAATGTTATGCACAGATTTATTTCAAGCAAGCAGTCCTCCTCCGTCGCAAAACAAATCAAGCCTAAAAAAGTAATTCAATTTTCATAAACGTTATATGATTAAACAAAAAGAATTGGAGAATATTCTGATATAAAGATTATTTGCCTAATATATAAAAACGGGTTTTCCCGCTATCCGGAAGTAGAGCTATTAAACCATTCTGTATGCCGGAATGGTGTAAAACGAAAAAGCAATTTTCGTAACTGCATTTCAAAAATATACAGAATTTCAACTAACATTCTATGGACCACCGGAGTGAATAGGAACAGAGCCCATAGGCCGTAGGTTTGACAGTAGTGTCCTTTTCCTGAGAGATGCCCGAGCTAGCTATGGAGGTCTGCCTCCCCTTTGCGGAAATGTTCCGACAGTAAGGCTGAACTGTGGTTAGACCATAGGACGTGGACATCACGTAATTGGCAGATGCCTGACCTGGCTATAGAGTTCTACTAACCCTACCGAAGGAGAATCAAGACGAAACGGATGCCTTCAACTTTGATCAGAGTTTATCATGATAGTACAGCTGTTTGTAAGTGTAGGCGCAGATCCTCATGACAGAACGGCTGTCTGCAACTTTGATCACAGATTATCGTGATAGTGCGGCTGTCTGCAACTGTAGGCGCAGATCCTCACTTACGGCTGTCTGCAACTTTAAATACAGTCCCTGTACTTACTCACTCCAACAAAAGCAGATGTGCTGACCCCGTCCAAATAACGCCCTTACGCAAAAAGAAAAAGAAATAAAATAAAATAAATCCACGTCTACTTTTTAAGTTTTAACTTAATAAGATTCCACAGTTCATCTCCCACCTGTTGTAGACTCGTTGGGAACTGAACACCCCCGTGATTAATTTCTGGGTAAAGAACTTGTGTTCTTTGTTTTATTGGCAGTAATCGTAAGCAAAATAAAATAAATTCAACTTGGATTTTGACAGACAACGGAAAATAAATCAATTGTTAGATAAATGTTAACAAGGTACATTTTAGATCAAATCAGATCAAATTTAGTGAAGACATACATGTGTGTGTTTGTGGAGAGAGAGAGAGAGAGAGAGAGAGAGAGAGAGAGAGAGGGGGGATTTTGAAATAGACTACAGATGAAGGACTGACCTGCTTTCTCCTATTTATATTTGTCTAACATTTTTGCTTTCCTGTCTTTATGTTATGATATGCTGTCATGAAAGGTAATTTCCGGGCCAAACAACTGTGCGGAAATATGCATCCCGAGAACAGGATGTTGAACACACAAGCGTAGGCGTTCGAAACCCCATAAAGCTCTGTCCGAGACGAGGAGGCTCAGAAGAGACGGAGAAAACTCAGGAAAACCCAAGCAGAGAACAGAGACCCAGGCAGACCGCCTAGGGCTGGGAAGGCATAAGACCAAGTTCACCTTTTGGGAACGGTCTCGGGCACCCCTTATCCCTCTCCCACTCTTCATTCTCCGGCCGACAGGATGTAACTAAAGAAATAAAAATATGTTCTCAGATTTTTACAAACAACTTTCGAGTCTTTCCTTTGATTGTCCAAGTTCACGATTTCCCTCCCGCAAATGAGCAACCCACGACGAGATGACCCATGGCGGAAGAATATATGGCAGAACGTGTAAAAGGCACTATACAACATTTACCAACAAAGGTAAAGGTTAGCCAAACGCAATAAAATGACTAACTGAAAGTGAATGGTGGCACCGAAAGCCGTGTAAACCTTGGCAACAACGGGTAAATTTGATAACGTTTCATAAGAGATGAGACAACAAAATCTATCCCTGCATTGTTTTCTGCCGCCAGTTTCTCTCGAGCGATCCGGATACGTCGACTCTTATTTTGATTCAAGATGATTAATAGCTTTTGTCTGTCTTAACTCATGCGAAATAGTCCCGACAAGATGTCAATCTCGCAATTCATTTGAAACCATTTTTGAAATATCATCTCTTGGCAGATTCCCAGCACGGTAAATATTTTAGTAGTTTAGATTTCGTACAATGATCTAAAGATGGCGGATAAGCTAACACTGTAAACTTCCCTTATATTTACGGTTCTTGTTGAATTTTCTCTTGAAACCTTTTCGTCTTCTGTGCGGTCACCAAGCGTTGTTTACATTCTAACATATTTTAATAAAATGTCCCTTCAAAATGGCAATCGTTAATGTTGATTTAAACAATTATGAGGGACATTTTCAGATTATTTTTTGTTAAAGCTGGGGAGATGAAACCGGAATTTTGTAAAAGGAGAAGTAAACAAATACATATTTGTGAATCAAAAAAGATTTTAATAAAACATGGAGAAAGACGAGTTTTCAGACTTCATAAATATCTCATAGAACGATGCATCCAGAGACACAAAACTGTATATTATTACCAGTATTAATAAGGTTTTTCTTATTATTATAGAATTACCGCAACAAAAACAATGCATATAAGAATATGAGGTTCATACAAACAGCACATATACTCATATATATGTGAACGTGTGCAGGCACGTAAGTACACATATACATGCACTATTTGGCTCGTTACCAAATGGTTTTCATGATCTTCATTTTATTAAAGCTTTGCTCACTGATGGATTTTACTTTTATGAAATAGAAAGTCAAGTTTGTGGCCAGTAAAAGTTGTGTCAATAATCATACATATAGACTAGATAACTATAAGTTGATAGTACGAATCCGTAAAATGTCATAAATTATATCCTGCTTCACTTATTATGGAAAACAGATTGACCTATTTCCGTATAGACTGGGAAAGAAGATAGCAATGTTACTTCAGAATACATTCAAAGTGTATAGAAAGAAACTGTTATTACTAAACTTTGAGATATGTCAAATTTAACAAAAACTGCGTACGACTGCTAGTATAACAGAACGATCTGGAAAGGGACAGGGGAAAAAAACTCCTGCGTATCTACAGACATATATATGGATATGGTTAGACAATGTGGAAAAGAAAGAATGAGAGAAGCGTGTTACATCTCAAACATGTTTATCATCATGAAGATAACTCTGTATGAATGTCGTCACTGCGAATGACGTCTTCAGAAGAAAATTGAACATAGTCTTGCGGTGAATGAAATGAGATGTGTTTTGTGTATTATATGCCAAGTGACCTGGTTTGTTAAAAGGGGAGTTACTTTTTTGAAGGGGTCAATGATGGGGCTGATTTATAGCTATTGTGCGTATGTGGGTGTGTATTTGTGTATCACTAAGAGGAGTGTGTGTGTGTGTGTGCGTATGTAGCAGAGTATGTATGTGCTTATGTGCGTATGTGGGTGGGTGTCTATTGGTATGTGGATAAGAGTGTGTATATGTGTGTGTGTGTGTGTCTGTGTGTTTGTAGTGTGACCTGTATTCTATCCGATACCTTGTGTGTGTATGTGATTGTCTATGACTGTGATGTTATGTTGTATAAGTATGATATATATATATATATATCATACTTATATATGTGTGTGTGTGTGTGTGTTTGTGTGTGTGTGTGTGTCCGTTGGACTTTCCACACGAAGAATATCATGTCTTTAGCCGAGTCATGTTGGTTGGACTGTTAGAGAGATATGATCTTTCAAGTGGGTCCCCGTCGAGAGGTCAAGAGGATCTGACCTCTTGGGCATTAAACCCCCTTTTCTCTGCGATGGCCAGATTGTTTTGTCTGATTTAAATCTCAGATTTTCTTGGAAAAACTTAGAGAAGGCTTTAACGGCTAAATAGAGGTTTTTGATTTGCCTGTTTTGACTGGTGGTTGGGCTTGGGATTCTGGTCACCCGAATAGGAGTTATTTTATTTCATTAGAGAGCCGACGGTCGTAGGGTTAACATCTCTCTCTCTCTCTCTCTCTCTCTCTCTCTCTCTCTCTCTCTGATGGGGAAGCTGGGTTATACCGGTTCAGAGAAGGGGAGTGTATATGTATACGAACTTAGAAGATTACTACTACGACGAAGTAGTGACTAGTTAACTCTAGTCTAGGTTTTGAGAGAGCACATCTGAGTCTGAATAATTTTGCACATTGCTTACCGAGTTTCATTCTGTGTCTCAATGATACTGCACCGAAACCGAATAAACGGAATTATCCTTTATTGGACAAAAATGGAGTTTTATCGTATTTACTTTTCTCTGACGAGAGATGATTTTCTACACGCATGAACCGTTATCTCTCTTCCCGTAGACATCAGCCGGCGATAAAATACATTTAAATGCACTTCATAACATATAACCCCCCCCTGTTCCCGTTCATAGTGTGTTGATCTCCGTCTTGAACTTGTTGTGTTACCCAGAAGGGTTTTCGGCCACCAGTGAATGAACAAAAAGATATGTCGTCGCAAAAAGGCACGCATGCATTTAAAGTGCCATGAATTCACTGCAATGCAACATTAGTTTGTATCCTCTATCATAGAGAGAATAAAATATTGGCCTTTAATCATAGCATAAACATTCATAGTTTCTGTATTCTAATTATAAAATTCGTAATGATTCGAACAAACAATCCGAAGAAAATGTCATTTCATAAAAACTAAATCTTTTGCAAACAATCACAACATCGGATATTTTCTAAAATAACTTTAGAGTGACTGTTTGGAGGATTTGAATTAATCTATTTGCAATGCTCTTATCTTTTGATGTAAATATTTAGTATTTCTTTGATGCCAGCTTTTTCAATTAGCTTATAATGTTTGGAGTGGGTAAACCAAATTACTTCCAAATATTTAAAAAGTGAGATTATCTCCTTGAAAAATGGACTTTAATTCATTCGTAAAGTGTAAAAGGACAGTAGCCAATGGCAGAAAATATACCCTTCCTTCAAGTCAAATTTTGTATTTTATTTTTAGTTAAAATACACATTTAAAACGGAAAATCTTACTCTTTTTGTTTTACATGTCACCAGTTATTTATCGTCATAGAAATATGTTAATGCTTGCAACAATTGACATATATTGGACAGGAGGTCGCAACACCCTTTAATGGCAACCATTGCAGTCGTGTTATGATATGCTGCAACGGAAGGGTTATTCCGGGGTCAAACACCTGTGCGGAAATATAAGTGACCCGCTCACCTTACGAAATAGGTATATGCGTGGGTGTTCAAAACAGGATGTGGGGACAGGAAATGACACCTGTGAAGGTGTTCGAGAAACCTATAAAGCAGACCCGAACAGAGAGCAGAGGCGGACAAAAAACTCGGCACTCAAAGAAGAGACAGACATCAGCGGATCCGGACGGCCCGAGACCGCTGTCACTGTTGGGGACAGACTGACGGTTCTCCTTATCTCTCTCCCACTCTTCATCCACCGGCCGACGATGTGTATGCTGTATATACTATGAAATAAAAATATATCCAGATATTTTTACAAGCAAGTCTTCGAGTTTCCTTTTTATCCAAATCCAGGACATTCACCCCACTATACAACAGTCATCTGCTTTCACATAACAACATTTAGCTGAATATTTGCCATCGTATTCAGGAATGCAAATAAAGTAATACGGCATTTTAATTGATCGACGAAAATAGATTGTATCTTACCAACACTTTATTTATTCTACAAACAAATAGATAATTAGTTTCATGCATCGCTTGCTACCGCACTCTGTTCTCAGTACATTTATCAGGCAAACATCCTACAGAACAAATGATAACTGATATTCTCTATTTTATTTATTGTTAAACACTGAGACATCATTTCACAATTTCTACATTTAATTTTTTCTTCGAAATCTGTGTTCAAGATACTTAAAAGCCTCAAGGACGAGAAGAGAGCGTCGATTGCATTATGTAGACACGGTACAAAGTATGGCTTCCGTCTCGAATTTGACTGTCTTGCTATTGATGATCAAGTGCTCTAACGGTTCGAAAGTATTCATCTCCTCTCCTCATCGACGCGAGTTGTGAGGAGGGCAATTATCGCGGTAGTTTTCTTTCATGTAGATTCACCCACATACATATTACACATATGTGTGCTTCGAGGTGTGTTTTTATTTAATCTCATGAACAAGCTCTTAGCTTTCTTTACTATGAACAATAATAAACTGGTAATCTATCTATCTGCAGGGCCGATGGAAGAGATTTTCAAGGGGGCACATACACGACCTATATTCAGTAGGAAATAAGAGGCATTTTTCTACTTCAGTACGTTTTATTACTGAATGCAAAATACATAAAATAAGAAAAATCTTTCATCTCTAATCTATTTTAACATCAAGAAATCTTGCTCTGAAAAGGTCCCAAAACGTGGTAGAATTCTACTGATGTTCGTGTTGGGAGGAACCAATAACCTGTACTTTTCGAAAAAGGGCACTTCAAACGTAAACAAGTTTCGTCGGCCCAGTGATGGCACATGATCCCACAAAAAAACTTAGGTTTTTTGTGGGATCATGTGCCATCACGCCTATATACTTACAGATCAGGGCCGACGAAACTTGTTTGTGTTTGAAGTGCGCTTTTCGAAAGAATACAAGTTATTGGACGTATGTTTACTATACATTGCAGAAGTATGTGCGTACGTGTGTTCACGTTACACTATGTAGTTATATGTGTGTGGGTTGTTTTCCCAGGCGTTGGAATTTGGGAGTCGTTTAGAGGTAGCTATATTATGCGTTGCGGATTTTTCGACAATATGGACATTTAGATGTTAATGGCCAGAGGTCTGGGTAGCTTATCTTAAATAATGAAGGGATTAAGCTAGTCAAACCACCTCACTGGTCACTCACAAGTGTGTATGTTCCGGCGTGTGTTTGTATGAATCTGTTAACACACCCACTGTGTACTAAACAGTGTGTGTGTGTGTGTATACGTATGTAGGCGATAAGTGTAAACTAATATGTAGGCATCAGCCAATAAATAGACCCGATCTGGGAGCTTAGCGGAGTTATCTTTTGACTGCCCTGCTTAGGAGATAGTCGGAGAGCGACGGGCCTTTGCGTAGAAGAAGGGGTCGAAGACCAAATGAATGGCAGCTTGGGGTGGGGGGGGTAGGAATGAAAAGAATTGATTCAAACTATTACGATTTTCTCGCAAGATATTTCATTTTCCAATCCTACCAGGCCCGTCGTTATGGGAAATCACTTGCCCCCCTCCTCAACCCCGGTGAAGGTGATGTGAATTAATTTTAGTGTGCTAACTTTTACAACACAAACCATTTTTACGACACATCTCCAGCACTTGAAACTGCTTCACCTTTCGTCATACACTTGGCCATCACCAGTTCTTCGCCTTTGCTGTTGTCAAGCATCTCTTTCCATTAATGTTTCGGGAACCGTTTTCATTAATTCTACAGCGAAAAAGAAATTCTAAAATTGTAACAACTCTTAGGTATTTTATTCTTCTTTCGCTAGTAATAAATATAGGTAGTTTCATTATCATTCGTTTTTCTTTTTAACTTTTTAGTTTCAATTTTATTTTTGCCTGAAAAAAAACTAGAATTAGAATTAAATTAACATTTGAAGCAGCCCTAATTGTGTTTAATTCAAAACTTGTACGAAAAACGAAGGAAAGGGATCGGGAATGCGAAACGTTTGATTATAAACCAAATATGACTGAGTTTGAGTTTCAAACTGCTCTGTATAGACAGGGTGAATATAGCAAAGTCAAACAGGAAGAAAAATAAAATGTGAAAATTAAATTGTAACGAAGTTAACAGTAAACCTTTCTTTAAATATTTACGTACTAAAAATAAGTTAAGGAAAACTATTTCAGAGCTTTAATGTCCTTCAGGGTCGGATTGGACCGCCGGTCGACCTAGCAAAATCCCGGTGGTCCGGTCAGTGAGTGGTCCGGTGTCAGTAGGCTTGTTGTTCTCAAACTGTGTGCTGCGTCACAATAGTGTACTGCGTGCATTTTTAAAATAATTTTTCCAATTTTACCTGGCCTGTATTAAAAATTATAATTAGCTGCTCATCCGTCTCATGTCCTTGCAGATTGTAACGATGTTCTGATGACATTGTGGTTCTTCTGCATCTCTTTGGTTCCCCATGCATCTGGAGAAAAAAAAGAATAGACAATATGTTTATTATTACAACCACGGATTTTGTTTTTCTATATTCAAAAATGAAACCAATTTTCTCTCCGCAATTCTGCAGTCCATGTCGTATCAGGTGGCCCTCTTTCCCCTCCCCACGATTTCGTCAGACAAGTCGAATACAACCCGTCAAATATGTCGTCAATGCGTCCCCAGTCTGAATGTAATTCGTTTCCCCTGAATTTTTCTTCGCCGTACTATGGTCATGATGCGATGTCCTCGGTAGAAGAAGAAATGAAATGTATTATTCATTTCTTACTCAGCTTTTGTGAAAATCAACCTCTACTACTAATCAACAGTAACGTATCATAAAGTAAAGTAAGTAAAGTGTCATAAGCACAATTTCAAAATAATGACATATATAATTCTTTAGAAATAGTCGAATCTTCCAGCGCGAGTAACCGTCCTTTGAAGACCATCGGTTATTCTCGATTTCCCTAATAAGTAACAGTATCGTGTCTCCGTATGATAAATTGAGTAAAGATCTGAAACTCGATCATCAAAGCAAGCAAGATCTTCCCGCTTGGAATATTGGCGCAACATAATCTTCCTTCTCCAACATCTGGCTCTGAGCCAAACTGAACTAAGCGTAGTAAATATACAGATGGCTGAATATAAATACTTGCACGTAGTGGCTGCATTCTTTCAAGTGCATTGTTGTTCACGAGACCACAGATTTACGACGAAACCGAAAAATCATGACGATCCGCGTATCGAACTCTGATACGCTCGTTGGACGAGACGACAGGCGAAGCAAAGAGAGAGAAATAAACACTACAAATTCTCACCTGTTGGCGAAATGGATGCTTCTCCGAACCAGTTTCGTGACACCCACGACGTCGCGTTATTAACAGAATAATAACGTTGTGTTCTGATGACATTGTGGTTCTTCTGCATCTCTTTTGATTCCCGGTGAGCTGCTACGAATTTGCTGCGGAGAAAGTAGGACACATGTTAATTGAATAAAACCCATTACCGGATACACACAACAAAACCCTTGTTTATTTTCTTCACGTGGGGTAGCTTCAAAGTTAGCTGCAAAACTTTCCACCTAAAACTGTACACTCTGCTACTACGTTGCTAACAAAGCTTAGCATCTCTTCCTCTGCTATGAGCTTGATTCCTTCTTCCTCTATCGCCTTGCTGCGAGTTTAAGTCATATTCACCATTTCTTTGGCTCCGATGCTTGGTCTTTTCCCTCCCATCCACGCACCGGCGTGGCCCTCCCTAGGGGAGGCCTTTCTCCGACTGACCCAGCAGGGTGAAAGGTCATTAATTTTATCATGCTTTGTGTCTATTGTTGTGACACATATATCAAAGCTGTGGTTTCCCAGAAAAGGATTATCTTTCCGACGCTCCAAGTCGCTTCACTTATCGTCAGTCCACGTTGAGTCGAGGGTCCCATACAGACCCTTGGCCAGTGGCCACATACACATCATGTTGCATAGCTGCTGTACCTTTGCATGTGAAATGAAAGTCTGACGAGATGGGATGAGAAAAAGTAATGAATACATTTTTGTTTCTTTCTTTAGTTGCGTAATTCTCCCGAGAAACTGCTATTTAAATCAGCCTGCATTTTACCGGGATAAAGTGAAAACAAGACCCTTATTTCAAGAACAGATTTCAGGCTCACACAAGCACACACACACATTTGTTGTTTCCGAGAATCGATAATAGAATGGCAATAAGTAGAACAAACACTCTTTATTCGATTCATCTATGCTTAGCCATTAAAATGTCTCCTTTTTACTATATCCAGATAAATTCTTTCATAAAAGCTTAACAGGAAGTGTTTTTGTTTTATATAACTTGTTCACGGTCGTAAAAGTGGGTGGGAAGGTGGTGATGTATGTGCTGATTAGGCATTCAGCCAGCATTAGTTTTCACAGTTTCATTGTAATTAAATTCAGCTGTCTGAAATTTCAAAACATTACATCAAACGAAATCACTCCATCGTTACTTGATTACATTGGACAGAGGGGTGAGTGTACCAGATGTGGTCGCTTTTATCTATTTCATCCGCCAAAAGTCTTTCTTCTTTGTGTTTCCGATGCTGTTGCAAATGTTTAAAAGGGATAAGCGGGTGGGGTGGGGTGGGGGGGTCTGAAGATACCAGCAAAAATAGTTTGCCAAACAAAATGGCGGATCAATAGCAAGAAAGCGACTGAACGTACAATAATGGGTGTGGGAAAACGAAGACCTTGCAGGAAGATAAAACAATATATATATATAAGCAAATAATGATCTGAGCTCGTTTCTTTATTCACATCAGAAGACATACATCAATCCAATACACACAAGGCAGTGTTACATTCATTAGAATCTTATGAATTTTAAAATGTTAAGGCTTTCAAAATGTTGAAGTTTTAGAATTTTAATATTTTATAACGTCTAGAACACTGAAACCGAAAGTTCATTGTAATTATAATTTAATGTGTTTTTCTAGCTCATACTTAGTTACATTAATTCAAGGTATTGCTGTATTTGCATTCAGTACTGTTTTGAAGTATTTGAACAAAACAGAAATGTTGCTTGTATGGCTTGGTTTTGAGAGTTCAAGAACTTTACGCAAGAAGAACCAAACTTCAATGCAATCAGCACAGCAAGGTTTTTTAATTGAATTAAACAAAGACAATAAGAACTGAGAACATCTGTCTTCATTGTCTACGATACAACATGGGATCTACAGCTCTGATAGCCAAACTTCTGAGTTTTAAGGTTAGTTTTTGTTTCTAGCTGGACTTCCCGTACAAGTAATAAAATAAGGGATTTATTATATATCTTGTTAGTAAATTTATCAGCCACTTTAGATCTAGTAAAATACAGGGTGTCCCTAAAGTCTGGACACATAGGACATATCACTATTTATAACTAACTATATTTTTTGCACCACAGATTAAATATGAGTTTTTCTGGGGTATGCTAAATGAGAAGGTGTACACAATGAAAATTAAAGATACGAGACACCTGAGGGAACGCATCATAAATGAATGTGCTCAAATTGACGGAAATGTGGAGTTAATGCATCGGGTTCATGTGAATCTCGCAAAGCGCATTGAACTTTGCATCACAAATGGTGGAAAACACATTGAAGATGTTATTTATTAATATTTCAATTAATAAAATGTTGTTCAAATGTTTTTATTGAAAATATGCATTTTGCCTATGTGTCCAGACTTTAGGGACACCCAGTACATTGTCTAAGATACCTTTTTTTTAAATGAGGGATTTATTATATACCTTGTTAGTAAATTTATCAGCCACTTTAGATCTAGTAAAATATAGAACTGGAACCCGAACGCAATAGTTTGGAATCGTCAGCCGCCAAACAAACAGATGAACAATGACTTGACTCGTTAGTAAATATGATATATTACAAGATAATTTCAAATATTCAACAGTTCAGAAATAGAGGGTAAAACAGTTCTTATTTTCCTTTGACATAACTGTAAAGTGTGTAAAATGTGAACTTAACTGTCAAATGTCTTTTGTAGAAATATCTTTTCTGATTAAAACTGTGGTTGGTGGTCTACTTATAATCGAAGCTTTTGTCACGGTTGAACCAACAGATGGAGATTCGAAAACTGTGTTCTTGGCTGGTCTTCGTCGTTGCCACCTTCCGCTCCAATGCGTTGGCTTAAGATGCTTGTCGACTAAATGCATTTAGAATTGTCGGGTATATTTATAGGAAAATCGCAACGCTCACGTTCTGGTTCTCGAATCGGTTCTCACAATTTGCATGATTTCCATGTGGCATACAACAATAGATGATCCTTGACCCGTCCTGCCTGGGGAAGATTTTTGCATTTCCTTTTGTCAAAATTGTTATGACTATTAAAATGTGTGGGGTAATCGCTTGTCAACCGATTCAAAATTAGCTTTGCACTCAAATTGGCCATACACCTGCTGTGTAAATATTTGTGACACTTGTTGGTGTTATGATATACTGTTACAGGGGTCATTAATATATTAATGAATAAGTAATTGCATTTTGGGGCGGATCCATTAAATTTTCACAGTCATCTCCCCTGCGTCGTTAGCTATATGTATACAACACTATCCCCAAAAATGCTCAATGGAATTTTGTGGAAGCGTGAGCAATGGGCTAAGATGAAGTGATTAAATTCTGTGGCCGATCCGTGTACAGTTACCTCACCAACATCAGAGCTATATGTCTACAACACAATATCACGAGGAGTTCTAAATGAATTGCAATTAAATTTTGTGGAAGGTTGGGCAATTGGTTAAGGAAGAAGTCATTAATTGTTGGGGCGAATCCATGAATTATTTACAGTCACATCCGCTGCATCGTAGGTATATGTACACAACACAATATCTGTAATGAAATACACTCTGGTTGTGTGTTCGTGTGTTCGGTTACTGAAGGAAGGAGGGTATCATATTCTGGGCTAGAATATGGGTCAAACGAATGAACGAGGTCACAGGGAATGTAAGAGAACAAGTATTTTGGGGGAGTGCGCTGTCGATTTAAATCCGGAGTCGGTTAGTCAGTCCGGGCACAGCAGCAAGAGGGTCAACAAACTGGGAGTTCCACTCCTCACACGTCAGGGTGCGGGAGAGAGTGGGGGGGAGAAGCCAGTGCGGCCTTATTTTAACTGCTATGATCACCATACTGCTCAGTCTTTCAGTAAAGTAACTAGAAACAGAACTTAAACAACTTGTTAGGATTTCAACAAAACAGAATTCAATACCCTGATTGATCCGCGAACTTGCCATGCATCGATGTTTATCAACAGAAATAAAAGGAACCCATTTTTTCTTTGAAATGACTGGATTTTGTAGTCTTTTTCTCCGACCACGTGGGAGAGCCTTTTTCTTGTATGGACCAACTGTTCGTTTCCTTCCACAGAATTGTCTCTCCCATAAATGTGCAACCCTGTAACGAGACGTTTCATCATCGGGAAGAAATGCACTTTTAGAGACGTGCGACCCGTGTGCCGTTTGAGTATCGACATGTACAACATGTCCCCAAATGTTCTCAACGAATTTACGAGAGTGGGGTGGGAAAAGAAGAACGTTCACGAGAGAGGGGGATAGAGAGAAATAATGATTATCGTATAGAATGTTTATCGTTTACGAGAGAAGAGGAGAGAGAGAGAGAGGGAGTTAGAGAGAGAGGGAGAGAGAAAAAAGCGAGAGAGAGAGAGAGAGAGAGAGAGAGAAAATGTTTATCGTTTACGAAGGAGGGGGCAGATAGATAGAGAGAATGTTTATCAATTACGAGAGAGGGGGATAAAGAGAATGAATGTTTACATCCCGCCAATCTTTTGACCTCCCCCCCACCAAATTTCTTTTGAATTTTCACCTAAAAACATTGTTTTTTTTACCTGTTCTGATGTTTTTTTTATGACTACCCTCATCCAAAACCCTTTGACTACCATCCCTAAAATTATTTTTGGACCCCTCCCACCATTTAATAGAAATGTTTAGAATAATGTAATTCTTGGTTTACCAGATTTAATCACTTCATCTTAGCTCACACTTTCACAAAATTCCATTGAAATTCATTAAGGACTTTTGGAGATAGTGTTGTATACATATAGCTACGAATCAGAGGAGGTGACTGTGAAAATTTAATGGATTAATGGAGTCGACCGTAATATATTTGTTACTAAAAGGAATTACAAGGAACTAAGAGGATATACATATATTACAGAAGTAGATTGAAGTAGATCATAACACTCTTTTTTAGCAGTTACAGGGATTTGGGATTCTCCACCCTCAAGTCTCTAGTCACGGGGACATGGGATCCTCCCTCCCCCTACTGAAATCGGTACTAAATGACCCACCAAGGGTCGATGTGCCGTTAAACAAAACAACCAATCAATGAATCAATCTGTTTTAGCAATAGAGTGGTAGGACTATAGAATATATTACTAGAATGTGTAGTGCTCTCGTCATATGTAAACACTTTTAACATAGTCTTGGGTCTTTGTTTGCGCTCACGTCGGTGATGATCACCTCATTTCTATCTATCTTTCTTTTTACCCCCACCCCCCCGCGTGATGTAGTAAAGTCAATGCTGTCTCACGTCATGTCACGCGTTGGTCTTCGAACCAACAAACTGCAGCTGCGGCGCAATCACAATTGCTGTCCCTTCAGGAAATGCACCGGTCCAATTTAAATTTTATTTCAGCCTCTGCTATTCATAAATGGCAAAATGCAAAACTGCAGAATAATGTAACGTCACTGTAATGTTTATAAACATGTATCTATATGTTAAATCAATCAACATGACGAAGCAAGCTGCCAGCAACCCCCATACCGTTTCCGGTCCCAGAAAACGCGGACCGAGAGTCGGAACGGGGAAGGCCCACTTCTTACCAGGCGAAGAACCCTATCACACGTGTTATCTTGTTCCATCTTCTTTTCTTAACACGCTTAAACACGGTTACGAATCAAACGCATTCTAATCTCACACAGCTAGAATAAAAAGACTAGGAAAGCGAGCAGATGCACTAAACACAACCAGAACGTTACAGTGACCAATACTCACTGGTCGGAACTGACATCGTAGCTATACGTACCCAACACTATCTCTAGATTGAATATCAAGAAATTATTTCTTAGCAATAGAGTAGTAGACTATTGAATTGATTACTAGGATATGTAGTGCTCTCACCAAAACAAGCTGATTCACGCCATTCCATGCCACGGTTTTCAAATCAACACACTGCAGCAGAATCGCAATCATATTTGCAGTTCCTTCAGGAAATGCAGCTGATCTAATTTTAAAAGAATGTTACCGTCTGAAATTTTAATATTGCCATGGCGAGGTAATTCATAATTTGTCTTTTTGTCATTTTTCACTATCTGTGACAGTATTCTAATAAAGACAGACAAGTTACATTAGCGGCTGAAAAAATGAAGACTATTTCGATAGCGTGTCTAGTGATATTATGTGTATCTCTCACTTGGCATTATTGGTTTGTTAATAAAGTGTGGACAGGGCGTTGGGTCGGTCCAATGTCCATCGCGTTATGTTTCTTTGTTTTTGTTCGAAGAGACATGTCTCAATCAGTTTGGTGTGCATACAATGAACTCATCCTTGATTTTATGTCCAATAAATTTTATGATAAAAATGTCTCTTAAATAATGTGATTTTGGCGACTGATTTGCCTGGGGTTTTGAATTACATTTGGGAATTCAAGGCCACCATTTTAAATGTAATTGATTTTACTCTTGTTTAGATGGGAAAGAAATTCCTTCTCTTTTGTGAATTTTTGGAACCAGTCATTTTTAATGCCTTCACTTTATCTCTGGCTGTCACACGGAAAGCTCAGAGGTATTTTCATATATTTATGCAAATTGGTTTTTAAATGGACATTTAATTGGAAACTAACCAATTTTTTTTAATTCAAACTTTATTTTTTTGTTTTCTCAACGAATTGAATGCCGGGAAAATACAATTTAACTCGACTTTTAAAATAAGAAAACTGAAAATAAACCTTTGTTATCTTACGATATAAGCATTTAAGCTGGAATAAACGAAAGACATTCGATGTATGGTAGGAAAGTGTTAAGTGTCATTCCAGATTTTGTTCAACCATTTCAAAAATCTATAGACAAAGAATTACTTTGTCAACTGCTGACCCGTCAGAATTCTGAAACTATCCTGCTTCATCTCGTGATCATAAGACCATTTCCCGTGTGAGAGAGCTAGCATCCCCACAGAATAGTACCAGCATTTCACATGACACTTGCTGTCGTCATTTATGTTAAAAGGATTTGCCAAATGATCAATGAAACGAGGATTTTGCAGTCTTTTGCATAATCTAATGAAATTGTAACCGACATTTTGTGAGAGGGTTTGAACTGGTCGGTCATTGAAAGTGAATAGATTAATAATGTTAAGAGTGATAATTTGGCGGGAAATTCTCCCTTGAGTTTTAAGTCCAGTTTTTCGTGTCTGATTATTCGGTTCCATCTTTCTTTTCACGCAACGCTTTTCTATTCATCATTAATTGATATCGAACTGTGTTTCTGTATTAATTATTCATCCTTTGTTTAAGTACATTCAATTATATCCAGAGAGAGAGAGGGGGGAGAGAGAGACAGACGGATATATATAGAGAGAGATAGAGCGAGAGAGGGGGAGAACGATGAGGAAAACGATTAAACGTTGTATGTGTGTGTCCATGTGTGTGTGTGTGCAGTGGCGTGGCAAGGGTTCTTTTCGCCCGGGGGCAAAGACAGTGCCTGGGGGACAAAGTAAGCGCCCAGGGCCAGTTGCGCGATATCCTAGTAGAGTGAACAATTATGAATTAACAGACATTATAGGCCAGCGTAAAGTATACGACGGCTGCATAATACCA
>VCCN01000574.1:443722-458056 GCA_006491835.1 Architeuthis dux
AAAGTTGAGACAAAGCAGGAGTGTAGTGTAAATATGAAATTTGATTGGTTATATGTCTTTTCCGTACATGTTTCAAAGACATTTCATCATCGTTTATTACGATTTTTCAAACTGATTTGAAACAACTACAAGGGTTTGTTGATATACCCTCTCATGATATTCCTGGTTACTGCTTCCTATCCCTCCTGTAATTGTTAGACGCAGAAGGGGGTGATTTCGGGTTGCTACTTCGACTGTCCAGAGATGTGATAAGGATTTCTCCATCAAAGCTGGTTTCACAAGCCACCTTCAATCTTCTTCTTCAACCTCAACACCGTAGAGGTCGTGGGTGTGGGCGGTCGTCGGTACAGATTTCCCTATTTTAGTATTGAAATGTTATGTGTAATTTGTTCCAACCACTCTATATATTCTTAAGATGTCTGTGTGTTTGGAGAGTAAGTTTGTATTGTAATGTTGTTGTGTTATTATGGCCTGCCATATTTAGCTATTAGGTTAATTTTAGTTACTGGTCTTTGTGGCGACATCGCGAAATGATTTCTTCTCTACGATCTTAACAAATTTGACTTATCTCTAAAGCTTAAGATTCTATATTTTTCTTCTAAGCAGATTAGACATTTATCCCTAAAACGTATCGGTGGACCTGTTCTAGTTAGTATTTCCCAACTTATTTCGGATGTGAGCCCCTTTTCCTTTACTTCCCAGACGTATTTCGATAGAGTCGTACTAAATTTATACTTATTATGTTTGAAACTCATGGTGTGGTTGTATAGCCTACTATTCCAATTCGATGTTGCCGCACCTAGATAATATTTGACTATATTGGGGAAATATCTTTACCTTACCTACTCCAGTCGATATGTAGACAGCCAATCTGCCTGTCTACTAAATCCGAACCCGTGTGGCTATCCGACACATGGAATTAATTACATCTAACAAGCGTAAACATTGGTCACATGATATGGTTGACCAATGTGAGGTAATAATTTGTCGAGATGGTTTGAGAAAATTCTAAGTTTAGTCAATTGGGAAAAGTGACTAGAATGAGCGACTTACCTTGTCTTCGGCTCGCGCGCCAGTCGGGTGTAACTTCACGTGCGAGCAGAAGTTAAATGGACCGTAGCTAAGTGGAAGAAGGTGAGAGGGAGAGACAGTGTGACTTTATTTTTAGAAGGACTGCGCCAAATGTTAGAAGGTCACCCGGGATTATTTAGGAAATACGTAATTCCAAAAAAAGATATTTCTTTATTTACTAACATACTTGTTTCGATTGAGTTATTCACAAGTGCATGTGCATGCAAGCATATTTCTTTTGACAACAGGAAGAAACAGCATAGCTATGCAGCGAAGACCAAAGACCAAAGGAGTCTGCATTTCTGCCTTCTCGTCTTTTCCTCTTCTCTCCTTTCGTTTTTTCGTTCCTAACTCAAACCTTTTTTCTGCGAGCCGTTCGTGTAGAATAATGCCGTTATCTCTTCTGCCGCCGATATGTGACGTCTCGTCGTTGGGTTGTACATTTACGGGAGCGAAAATTCTGTGGAAGGAAATATAACATTTTGTTCATACCGAAAAAAGGCTCTCCCACGTGGATGGAAAGACAACAAAATTCATTATTTTCAATTGAAACTATGGTTTCGTTTTATTCCCGTTGATAGCTTGGCCGGTTCGCGGATCACTTTGAGGCATTGAATTATGCTTCAGTTAAAGATTCTAACGGGTGATCTTGACTAACAGTGATGGTAGTAGTTAAAATCAGATTTCTTCCTCCTCTCTCCTCCCCAAACCTGACGGGCGGAGGAGCCAAGCCCTCTAGCTGATTTTACCCGTCGCTGCTGGGTGTCGGAGCCACACTGACTCTAAACTGCCGGCCGATTTAAACTCAGATAGATAGATAGATATATAGATATATAGATAGATAGATAGATAGATAGATATCCGTTCAGACATTTTCGAGATCGTGAAAACGGTATTGTTTGCACGGTTCAAATAGTGTCCAAATCAATTCCATTGTGTGCCATTGGTTGGTTGGCGTTACAGGAAAATTAAATGTGTTTAATAACTAAACATCTGAAACCCCCTTCTAACAAATAATGCATTCGCCCACCACTTGTCCTGTAACGCCAACCAAGCAATGGCACACAATGGAATTGATTTGGACACTATTTGAACCGTGCAAACAATACCGTTATCACGATCTCGAAAATGACTGAACGGAGATCTATCTATCTATCTATCTATCTATCTATCTATCTATCTATCTATCTATCTATATTAGTTTATTCACATCTATCTATCTATGTGTGTGTATGTGTGTAAATAATACACATCTGTCTGGTATCCTTTTTCATCAACCACACTATCTTAATCAACTTTAATTCAGGATTGTACTATTCGCAAAAGAATAAGTGAATTCCTGTTCTGAAGAAATATGTGCGTCCTAGTATCTGCATTGGTGCACGCAGAAACACGAACAACACAGTTACGTGCAATTTGATGTCCAAATGTTAAGAAATGACAGAGCAGTCATTGGAAACATTAACGGACTTCGGATTAGGGATAAACGGATTTTGTTAAAAAGTTTCCTGCGAAATGGTCGTAAAGATTAAGTCACCATTCTGTTTATTTGGCTACAAAAGGATAAGACTTGGCACTGTCTCAACTTCTCCTTCCCTTGTCTCCCTTGCCGTATGTTAATTTACTAATCGCCCATTCCCTCTTTTCCTTGTCCTGTGAATGAAAAGGGGATTCGTATGCAGTCGGAAAGAAATTTTGAAATTACATACATGAAAGATAATGGGGAAAATCAAAGAAGAAAGCTTTCTGGAAAAATATCATTGTCCTATTAATTATTAATTAACTGCTATCCATCAAATTAACCATGTTTACAATTATCTATCATTTTAACCCATAAGAACCCACTGTGACACCGACATACATTAATTGATCTGCACAGTCACTTATATAATATTATATTTTATCCTTGATTTTAACTCATGAAGTGTACTAAATGGCATATAATGAACACCCTGGTACAGTCACATGACTTTGCTTACCCAGCATCCCATATAATGTTCCTTCAAGTAGAAATGGGTCTGGGTTCTTATGGATAAATGATGTGTATATTTTGTTAACTATAATAGTCCGGGGCCAGCAGGGGCTACCGTGCACCCACCCATAGGATATCCTCTTTCAGAAAAAAAGATGTTCCCAAGAAAGAAGCTGGGTAAAATAAAGTAGATTTTTGAATTCCTCATGTCTTAAACCCATGATTTAGCCTTTTAAAGTACTCAGATATGTCAACTGGGAGACGAGATATGAAATTCTGTTTTGTTGGTGTATGCTGGCGACAATTTTGTTTTATGCAAATGAGGTAGTTCTTCCCAACTGTTTTCTTGGGAACATCTTCTTTATGAAAGAGAACATACTAAGGAACCTTTTGGTACCCTAAATGTAGAATCATGGGGGGGGGTGTACGGTAGCCCCTGCTGGCCTCCGGACTATAGGTTTTGAGATTCTATACCTGGGATAACATTACTTAAAACTTCACCTTATAATTTTCATTCTGGAAAAACAGTCTTGATGCGCAGACCCTTTTTTAAATTCTTTCGAACACGCAAATATTTCTTGATAGATAACTGCGTTGTATTCTACAGACTTGTTTTTCCCCATCTTAAAAAAAAAACAAAATAAAACTACTATTTCAATCGAGAGCAAAGGGGCTTCTCTTCTCAGGCTCTTGTAATTGTGTGTAGAACGAGTGTCTTGTATTACTAATTAATTACTGGTATTAAATATCGAGAGCAGTTGTTTTAGGCAAATATTGTCTAATACTCTCGCAAAAAACTAATTAGATTGGCCAGTAATATACTGAATTATTAATTAGACACTCAGCTTTTGTTATTTGTTGTCCGCCTAATTGGATTGCCTACAAACTGAAATTTTACTTGCAAAAAAAGAAAACGGGTCTGCAAAAGTCCGTATTGTAATCGCACATACTTTAGTAATGGTAAGATGGTAAATGCAAATGAATCGCTTAAAAAAATGATCGTTTTCATGGTAAGAAGATGAAGGAAGTCGCCTGAGAGAACAGAAGACCGATGCATCTCAATACATTTTATTTAACTGACAATTAAATAATTCATGATAGATTTTTTTTTCTCGAATAATACAAACTTATAAAGTTGGTGAGTTCTGCGGCTTTCTAAATCGAATGATCAGAATAACCTTATTTCTCAAGTATAGAGATAATAATATGTTTACTGAATAAATAATCGATAATGATCATTCCTAAATTGCACAAACAACAGAGCAACCGATCGTGTGTGTTTCTACTTGAATACTGCAGTGGTTTTTCATGCAAGATGTCGTCTCTCCAAGTCTGGCGAGTACCTATTGTAGCATGATGATCCGTAAGCGCATCTGGAAAACCAATTTGCAATTTGCAACGGAGTCCAATGCTCAGTAAGTGACCCATTACTATGGCCTTGTACCAAAGTAGACTGGGCTTAATAAATAACTATCCAAGCCGAGTTATCTTGTGTACGACTCCATTCTTGTTCCTTTCGCACTAATTTGTTATATTCTTTACTAACAAAAAAAGCAATAATAAGGAAAGTCCGTTTATCAGATTTCCTAAACTCACAAAAGAATAAGAAATATAAAATCATCTCATTAAAAGTTACAAACGATGAACGTATTCAAGCCAAAGACAACATGATTAGGCACAAGAGTTTTTAAGGGTTTTCTTTGGCTGGGTGTTGGTCAAGTTCAGCCTGTGTAGTGACTGAAATCTCAGCCTAATTGAAAAGATGTTAAGAATTAATCCAGTGGACGAATTGTAGTAGAAAAAAGTCTCTTTCAAACGGGAGGACCGCAGGGAACAAAGTCTCTTTCAAACGGGAGGACCGCAGGGCACAATGTCTCTCTTACAGGACATCTCTTCGGAGGTAACCTCTTCGGCACGACACCGGCAAACGCACTGTTTTCCTTCGAATCTTTGCTTCTACGCCAACAACGTTCGTCAGACCGCAGCCTAAAGCGAATTGTTATCACTCCTCCAAGCGGCCATTGAGTGATTCAGTTGCCCGTATGTGAAGTGTCTGACGCAGCAAAACATGAGAGGGGAGCGCGGATGTCCCAACAGCGCCACCACATGATATCTCTTCGGCTGTGGTTGAGCAGCGGGCTCAGGTTCGACCTCGCAGTGTACGTGAATTGATTCTTATACGAAGTGTTAATTCTAATATAATATTCATATTAACAAGTTCAATGTGAATGATTCCCACAGTGATTGGTGCACCTCCATGGACGCTTAGAAGATCATAGAATGATCAATAGATTTGGTATCCAAAACGTTTGACGGATTAAAATCTAACTTGTCAAACTGTAAATAAGTGAATTCAATCAGTTGAAATCTGAATAATGGTGCTTTTTGGTGCTACTTTGTAAGATTTATCCTTTATAAAGTTTTGGTCATACATTTTATGTTATTGTTATGATTTGCGTATCCGGCCATCTGTGGCGGAAATGTAAGTGACCTCGATCACCTTGGGAGATGGGTATATTGCATCATTGTTGTAAACAGGAAATGGTGATTGGTCATTGACATCGTGAGACACCACGTATGCATTGGGGAGATCTATAAAGCAGACCCAAAAGAAATCATCTCGGCCTGGGAAACGGACAGAAATCTCGACACTCAAAGAAGACAGACATCAGCGGAGCCGAAAGGCACGAAACCGCTGTCCTTGCTGGGGGACAACCTGGCGGTTCACCTTGTCTTCTCTCTTCCACTCTTCACTATCCGGCCGACAAAGATGTATGTTATGTAATAAAAATATGTCCAGATATTTTTACAAGCAAGTCTTCGGGTTTCCTTTCTATCCAAGTCCAGGACTTATGTATAGTGGGGTACTATACAACATTATAAGCTTTAAAAGGAACAAAACATACATAAAAAGCTTCCAGAATTAGACTAAACATACAAGGGTCGTAACTAGGGCCGGATTAAGGTTGCAATTCAAACAGCCCCCCCCCCTTAACATGATCACTAGTGTAAGTAAACAATAAATTATATAGAATTTCATCCACGTACTTATTATTATGACATCGTACTTTTCTAATTTTCGGGGCCCCTTAAATATTGGGGGCCCTGACTTCAGCCCACCCTGCAGCTCCCTTACTCCGGCACTGGTTTTTACAAGGTTTCTTTGAACTCGACCCTTGGAACAGAACAGTATAACTATCCTTCCCGGATCTCAACTTTACCACTGATGAAATATAGTATTAGAAATTTCTCTACACCTGCTATTTACGCTACGGGATGAAATTTGTAACGAAAAATCATACATTGAATAGAGACTGTATCAAGGGTTAAATACTTTTGTTTTACAACAGTTTATTAAGAGATTTGGCTTTCTTCCAGTTTGCTACACTCTCAGACGTTCGAGACATCAAACAATATCAGAAAATAATCAAGCAAGACAGTTGATTTAATAAAAACAAATGGCAGTTAAAACTGAATATATTTTACTTTCGACAGACTATGTTGTGGTTTTAATGATCGGAAGGCATCAGTTGTTGTATCAAGGCAGTTTATACAATAGCTATTTGTTCTCTTCCGCTGAATTAATTCAAATTTTAAGTTAGAATTCATGCCTGACTTCAGATGACTGGGATAATAGCAAATTTTCATGACAATGGTCCGCGATTCTGTTTATACTGATCGTTCGACCAAGTAACCCAGACTGGAAGAGACATGAGGCAAATAAGGGTGAGAATTCTACGAATATAAACAGCCTAAAAAGTGTCCGGACCTTAAAGTACGACAAACGTTAGGTATGAACAAAATGAACAAAAATGAAAAAGAATTCAGTCGTTTAAACGACATCTGATTTTAAAGAAATGTATGGTAGACAATGCAGTACACACATATTTGAATGGAAAAAATAAACAAGATTAAAATGCACGACAGCTGCGCTGTGCGAAAAAGGGCATGTTATCGCCTGCAGCTCCCATAATTTGAAAAGAAACAGTCAATTTAAATAAACAAAAAACAAAATGATATATATTAAAAATACAGACGGTAAATATTTTTTCATCATTTCACTATATTTAATTATTCATCCTTGTTATAATATTTGTTATATAAGTTTCAGTCGAACAAATACATAGAAAGCATGACAAATATACATTTAAAAAATGTATAAAATATTGGAATAAATCGATAAAAATGATGAAAAATATTTGTTTTAAATAATATTGAGTGAACAATTCTTTTTTTCACAGATCAAAAGCCTGAATGATAATCAATCCAATAAAACTAAAAAGAATTCTGAAAATACAATTATTTTTCTTTTTGTTTTTTAATCCCAAATAAGAGTTCCGTTCCAGCAGTTCCTGGATATTATTCTAAAAAAGGTAAACATAATTAGTATCTCCAGGGATATATCTGTAAAATGTGTAAAAATCAACGAACGCATCATTATATAAAATAGATAAATCATCAAACTAATAAAAGGTGGGGTAGGAATCATATGAAAAAGAATTGTTCTTCTCCGAAATTTGGAATGGAAAATTATTTTTTTTTAAAATTCGTCCTTTAATACATAAGTATCGAAAATTTCATTAAAATCGAATAATATGCTGATTTTTGACAGATTTTTAAATTTCCCAGGTATCGATTTCACGCGGAAACTTTCGTCCCTTTTGTTTATACCTAACAAACGTACACATGTTTTTGCGTGGTTACAATTCTGTTAGAAATACTCAACTCATGATCACTGTTCAACTTTTTACTATTGGACAGTGTTTATAAGATGACCAACCTTATAATCACAAACAATAATCAATTTATTCCACAAGTTTTCACCTGAGTTTAAAGCCTTGTAGTGCACTGTACATTCTTTTAGATATGATTGAAAAAATCTTTATCTCCAGAATACGAATCAATATGTTTGTAGAGAATATCGATTTAGAGTTTGTTACAAAACCTTTAAAAATAGTCTCTTAAAACTGTAGTAGACACTTTTGTTCAGCTCTTTGAGATATGTCTACATTGTTGTTCAAGCTTTTGTATACCTTGAAAAACCTATTAATCAGGGTTACATAATAGATAGGGCCAGATTTTAAGTCAGTTGAAGGTATGAACTTCATGTTTAAACGAGTTTTGATTTCTGAAATGGAAATTGCTTATTTAGTTTACAGCTAGAAGGAAAGACGACCAACTAAGTGACAGGGAGAGGGTATCAAATGACACTGAACGGGCAAGTTAGTATTGAAAATGGGTTGGCCACATAAATAAGGCCGAGGTAACGGCTGGGTCTTAAGGCACCCCTTGTCTCTTCTGATTGGCTGGGAAAACAAAACAAAGGAGATCTGTTTTTCCCTAGCGACAGGTCGCGCTCCGACTCCGACGCCCCACCATCACGGGGCCCCGGGGTCTCTTAAGACGAGATAGATAGAGAAGCCACAAATCTTCACAATAGACGTAAAGAGTTAATTGTATCTGATAACAGCAGTTGGATGAACCACGGCCGACTACTTAGACCTTCGTGTACGGGACAGTGACAGTAATCAGAGGTAAGGGTATATTTTGAACTGTATCCCCTTTGATCTAAACATCTGATCAACTCTTGTAAAATTATATGGGCAAAGCAAGTAGGGTTAGTTGAAGATGTTAGATGTAGTAAACCAATCAAACGCCCTTCCACAGGGTTTTTGAAATCTCGCGTTTCTGATTGGCCGAATCGTTAGACAAAGAGTGTGATTCTGCCTTGCCGACTTTCGAGTCCAACGTATATTACATACGTTGGACTCGAAAGTCGGCAAAGCAGACATGTTTTTTTTACTGTCCCGCCGGACATGGGGAGGCAAACAGAGTGCGGGTGTGTTAGCTAAAAGTTAAAGTGGCAGTAGGGTGGCAGCTAGCCAACGATCCATTACAGCAGTTGGCGCTTTGCTGAAGTGTGGGAATTCGAACCATGATTGCATTCGTGAAGCGATTCGAGAAATACATGAATCAATTTTAACAGATAACAGACGGACCATGTTGTTTTATTTTCTCGGAGACGGAGAAGCTGTACGTATTTTGCGTTTTCCCTCTTAGGTATCCATCCGGAAGATATGGTATGTTCCCCGTATTTTATATGTATCTCTCATCTCTCCCTCGTGTTCAGTGGGGCATTTTGGGCCATGAACTTCAATGCGTCATCGTCTTTCCTGGAACCGTTCGGCTAAAGACTGCTGCAACACACACATGCACGAGGTGCACGACATCATTCATCGATAGTGGTGCACTCTGTCCTGTAAAAATCACTGAATATTGTAACTTCTCACTGTTTGGAATCATGTACCTAAGTAAGTGTCTAACATTTCAGAGTGTAACATATGGTTTCTGATTCTGGGAGAGTTCAACTAGAATTGAGATTCAAACCTCTGATGATCTGCTTTTCTGAACCTTTTGTCATCATTTTTAGGCAAAGCTATGTATGCACCGAACCGCCTGGGAATACTGTATCGTAAAACTCTCATCAAGATATTCACTACCATTCTTTATCTAGGTTGAAGGAGGTAGACATATCGTCGCAGACTCTCTGCCTTAACACTCAGCGCTCACAAAGTAACTTTCACAGTCTTTCAGAAATGTTAATTAAAAAACCTAATGAAACAATCACCTTTCTTGACGCCTTTAGCCATTGAAGCACTGTGTTACAGCGCCAAACTAAACCAATGAAATTACGCCGTCAGTTGCCTAACTGTCCTTTCATCTTGATCAGTCAGTTTTCGCAAGTATGTGTGGTCGAACATGTTGGAATCATTTATACAGCATTAGTCCAGTCGAATTAGGAAGAGACCGTGACCAAATTTGCACAAAGATGAAAATCGGTTTATAGTTAGAGGAAATGATATAAGAGAACATATCAATGTCCTCAAAAATCAGAGAATAGGTTTTTGAGAAAAACAACCAAACGTGGTTAGCCTAATAATGATGATAGTATGCAGGAGAGATATGCGTGTCTAACACAAGATAAAAACCCTACGGGGGTGTAACAGGAGATTTGGGGGTCGGGTGTGGTTTCAACATTTAATGCAGTGGTTCCCAGCATGGGGGGCCACGGACCACTGACAGTTGTATTATGTACAGTAGAAATTATTTTTAAAATATCAATAGGATTGAAACGATTCAAGGTCAGATATTAAAGATCCGACTTTCTGATTGGTTGAATAATTGGATTTTATTTTAGTTTTATTATATATTCACAGCAGCCAGTTTTGTGTAAATTTGTTTGTTGTCTTTTGATTGGATTAATAATTGTATCTATTAGTCACGTGGTGTGTTTAATACTACGCCCGCATCTTTTGATTGGATTAATAATTGTATCTATAATCATGTGATGTGTTTAATACTAAGTCTGCATCAACTGTTAAAAAGCGTGAAAGGCTGACAATAGACTATAGAAGAACTGGGTAAATCTTGGCGCGGAGCCAGGAATTTTATTTTAATTTAGAAATATTTTTCCGTTCTTTTTTCATACATTTATGTATACGCTCGTGTCTGTCTACAGGATATCTCCAAACGTTCTCAATGGATTTCCTTTTGTGGAAAGGTGAGCAATGAGCAATGTAAGAAGTGATTACATTTTGGGACGGATCAATACACAGACAATGGCGTTGGCAGAGGTATGCGCCCTCTAATTGCTTTCTAGTTTGTATTGTTATGATTTTAAACTTTGAATTATGACAAACGCTTAATTTTCTCAAAAGCTTATTTTCAGATCTTGGAGGACTTTTGATTTAGTTAGACCTATACCCTATCTAATATACCAAATGTCATCTTTATGCAAATTTGTTCAAGGTCCATGTATAAAGTCTGACTAATTCTACTGGATGAAACAGATAGAAAAGAGAAGGACGAATTCTTATTGGTGAAAGGATTATTGCAAGAACCAATGGGTCACGAGTGACACTAATTAAGAGTAAGACAGACGAAATGATGACCAGCTTTCTGCCCATCCACCAAAACGGCCTTGTGCCTAATATTGTATAAAATCTTTTTATATGAAATAAAAACAAAGGTTGTAGTGGTGATAGACTGGTGATATACTGTCTTCCCTCTGCTCTTTAATGTAGACAAAGTAAAAATAGTAAGTATGAAGTATGAAGGGTTAATTATTTAAGGAGTAAAAAAAGAAAATCTCTTTGACTAAATAATGTTATTCGTTAAATATAATTCCTGTGCATCATCCCAATTCAGAGAGATATTGTTCCGTTCTTTTTTCATACATTTATGTATACGCTCGTGTCTGTCTACACGATATCTCCAAAAGTTATCAATGAATTTCAATGACCTTTTGTGGAAGGGTGGGCAATGAGCTATGTAAGAAGTGAATACATTTTGCGGCGGATCAATACACAGACAATGGTGTTGGCAGAGGTTTGCGCCCTCTGATTGCTTTCTAGTTTGTATTGTTATAATTCTTAACTTTGGATTATGACAAACGAAGCTTAATTTTCACAAAAACCTATTCTCGGATTTTGGAGGACTTTTGATCTGTTTTAGTTAGACCTATACCCTATCTAATATACCAAATATCATCTTTATGCAAATTTGTTCAAGGTCCATGTATAAAGTCTGACTAATTCTACTGGACTATATAAGAAAATCTCTTTAACTAACTAATGCTATTCGTTAAATATAAATCCTGTGCAACATCCCAATTCAAATGATGTCCCATAAAATGCTAGAAACTAAACTAAGTGTGTTTATTGAATCTGGTCAGATTAAAGCAATCTTAGTAAAACATCATAAAACCAATTGATTTAAAATTGATTAATTTATACGCCATAGATATTAATGACCAGAACATTTAATTGATTTTGTTATTTAAATCTGAAACTTTCTCATATTCTTCCAGGAATTTAATACACACTTGAAGTATTCATTACAAGGTTACTTCGTAATTAATGTCACTTTGTGTTCGCTTGAATAACAAAACCAGCATATTTTGACAGGTGTCCACATATGCATGATCCAATGTGGATAATGTAACAAAACATTTTCTTTTTACTTATGATAATCTTCGGTTGAAGAAGCAATTATCTAATAGCGATTAAGGCAGTCGTGTTGTCGTTTTTGAAGAATTTATAAACCACAAGAACAACATAGAATGAACTAAAGGGATAACGATTCTCAATTTTATTTCTCAAACAGTTTTTCCTTTTCTTTTTGATTATTCCTTTAGACCTTCGTGTACGGGACAGTGCCTGTCACACGCCTCTCCTTCTATTCATAGGTTTCTCTTCCCCCCCTCTCTCTCTCACACACTGTGAGACTCACTTCCTCCTCTCTCTAGAACTACTATGATGTTGATATGTTGATGTTTAAGTATTTGCGGCGATGTCTTCAACGATAAAGAGACGTCTTTATTCCTTTGTTCATTCTTTGACTGCACGTCTGTATACACGCTCGTGCGTTTATATGTGCATTATGTAACAACAGATTTTAAAAATTACTCTTTCAATTTCTTTTTCTTCTTCCCGTGTCCTTTTTCCCACTTCTGTTCTTCCGGATGATTCTTCGACCACCATTCTCATATTTCGTTCTTTCTCGAGTTCCGTCCCGTCTTCTTTCTTTCTTTCTTTCTTTCTTTCTTTTTTTCACCCGAACTCTCTTCCTAGATCGAACGATTCCTTATTTTCCTCTCCCGATTTTTTCTCGCTCTCCAAATGTTTAATTCGCTTAGTCACGCCAGACCTCAGATACCAAAATAAACATCACATTTGCATTGGCTAGCTTCCATTTCTTTCTCCAGGTTCCTGACCGAGAAAAGAAAAACCTCCCTCTCTCATTTGTTTCTATTTCTCATCTCCTTTCATTGTTTTCCCCTCTTTTTCTTGGATTCCTTCCATTCCCCTTTCGGTTGTTTGCAACCACCCTGTCTCATACTCTTCCCCAGTATTTTTTCACGTTTCACCTATTCATTTTCACCATTAATTCTTCCGTCCTCCATTACTTTTTTGTACTTTTCTCTTATTTTTCTTTCATAATTTACATTCATTTCCCCTTTCGCACCATGCCTCTATTATGCAAAACTTTCAATTTCAACTTCCATTTCCGCCTCTTTTCTTTTTAGTTTTCTCTCTCCAATTCTGACTTCTTTGTCTTCCTTCCTTTCTCTTTTTCCTCTTACTCTGTTTCTCTCTCTCTCTCACCATATTTTCTTTCTCTCTACCCTAAACCTATTTTTTCATGAAAATTTGCACAGAAAATCTGAACAGAAAATTTGTACAGAACTTTGGACAGAATATTTGTACAGAAAATTTGAACAAAAAATTTGGACAGAAACTTTCTACAGAAAATGTGTACAGAAAATTTGTACAGAACTTTGGACAGAAAATTTGGACAGAAAATTTGAACAGAAACTTTGGACAGAAAATTTGGACAGAAAATTTGAACAGAAAATTTGTACAGAAGATGTGTACAGAAAATTATTAGGAATTCCTATTAACAATATATAAATTCCATTTCTATTCCAAATCTTTGTCTAAATTAATTATTCATGACTCTATTTCTAAAAGCAGATATATGTTGATTAATGTAAGTATTCTTTACAATACTGCATATTTAACCGTAGTATTAGAATCCAAACAGTTGCCTTCAACAACTAAATAAAAGGAAATATTCTTATCTATAAAACCATCTAAGTTTATTTCGTTGGAAAGTAAGCAAGTGTTCGATCTTTGCCAAACCAAACCGTGTAGTCATTAACAGCTTATGATAATTTCCTCCTTCATAGCATGGCTTTTAGTATTAATTATTTGCGCTAATAGAATATCACATCATGTTCCAAGTCCATGGAGAACCGTAAAGAGCCAGGCTCTGTCTCATTTCCTTTCCTATTTCCTCACATGAATATGTCAACAGTAAACTTGTCCGATCCAACCAGCCGCAAAAAAAAACCTAGCAACTTCTCTAGCTCAGACGTAAAAGCAATATTGTTGGTACATGGGGCAGCAAAAAAGAAATTTATGTTCTCCAATATCGAAAATGTAATAAGTCCACAGACTTATTGAATACTTTTAGGACACCTGTGGACACAATTCAAACACGATCCAGATGCTTAACCGTTCTGATTCAATACAGCTAAAGAAACAATATTTTTTCAGGAAATCCATGGCGTAGAACTTCTTTTTATTGTTATAGCTACACTGTGGATAGAAAATGGTGTTCAGAAAATTCAGTCTTAGAAAATTCGGTCTGGAAAATTTGGTCATACGATTTGGTTATCAAGTATTTCCCTTCTTTTCTATAGTTTTGAGAAGGGTCATTAATATTCA
>VCCN01000574.1:647299-661797 GCA_006491835.1 Architeuthis dux
CCTTGAATATTCTTGGACTTTTACTATTCTAACCCATCAACCCCACAGAATTCCTAGATGAACCCATGATATATAAATATCATCTCCAGTGTCCTTCTTATTTGAACTTGAGCTTGGATTGACCTGATCTTTCATCTACAATGGACCGACTTCTACTGCTACTACTACAAATTTGGTTTACTACTACTACATGTGCTTATTCCACATACACAATACGAAAATGTCACAACTGAACACATGTCTTCCTTTGCTGGTAACTACATTACCACCACTCCATCGATGATGAAATATTGACTTCGATCTATATCCGACGATGATGAAGTATTTACTTTGAAACAATCCGGAAAAAACATGTAATAAATAAAATTCCATATACACATAATACTCCTGTTCTGTTTTCACTTTAACAGTACAACTATTCTTCAGATTAGTAACTATGGACAGGAAAGCCACAGCTATTGATTCTAGAAGGAATGAAAGCCAAAGAGAATAATAGGGAATATTCCTTCTTACACAAAACCTTCACTGATCGATGTATTGATTGGTCAAAATGGAATATGGCAGACTCGAACTGAAAAAGAATTTAATAAAATATCATTACATAATAGCGACTGCGACATAATAATATGCCATCTCTGTGGAGAATGCATTATTCCATCGTCAAGTGATGCAATTTTAATCTCAGTCTTTTTCCTATAAAAAATATGACACGTAATATTACTTTTTCACTGACTGTCATATGAATTATTTCTATAATGAGAATAAAATGATGCATTAGAAACGGAGTAGTTGGCAAATATAATGATATATATTCGAATGGGGCGACCTAACTTTACTATATGGTCGGAGAAAGGTAGGTGAACCTTGGAGACCAAATTCAGCCACACCGGCGGAAAATTAAGAAGGATAAGTTAAAACAAATATTTTTTAATTCTGAATTTTTAACCCATTGTCAATTTATTCCTTCAAGTGTACGTGTTTAAACCATGTATTTAAGGGATTTACTTACTAATTATTTCAAACCATGTATTCTTTGACTAAACCACTACATTTGTATCTACTAAAACGATTAGAATACATATATCGACTCTTACTAAGTTAAAACTTAAAATGTATCGACGTGAGCAGGATCCCTCTGCTATCCGACACATCCCTGGATGGCGGATGGGGGAAGGCCTCATAGATATGTGAGGTATCTTCCAAAGACGGTGTGGACCATAGAGACCATCTGTACATATAAGGGACCCACCGAATATACCGAATAAAGTGGCACCAATCTGAATGCTAACCAGAAAATAGTGGCAACGGGTAGCTAAATCAGCCATCACCTTCCTAAATCCAACATGACAGCACAGCCATATACATATCGTAGCGTTCCTGTTGGATCATCGCCTATTAAAGGTCCAACTGCATTGCTTCGTGTGCCTGCGGGCAATGTGCCCTCGAGTACAAGCAGACACTGTCCAAGCAAGACAAAGTCTTGGACATTACACAAATTAGACAACATGAAGATTTACATCTACAATGCTCGCGGCATAGCTGGAGACTAGATCAACTGTTAATGGAATTAGATAACATCAACTGGAACATCGTAGGTATAAGTGAAACACATAGAAAAGGAGAAAACCTTCTAAAGTTTAAGGCAAGTAATCATTTATTATATTATAAAGGGAGGGAGGATACAAAATTCAGTGGCGTAGGATTCTTAGTCATAATAACATTGCAGGCAGCGGTATGAGCTTATACAGGATAGATTCGATAGTAGTTAGAGTAAGCAAAAGATACACACTAAATGTAATCCAGGTACGCGCACCAACTTCGAAATGTTCTGACCAGTAGATTGAAGAGTTTCATGGCGACATCAGTAAGATAATGGATCGGGAGAAGACAAACTACACAATACTCATGGGAGACTTTAATGCTTTAAAGGAGGTAACTTAAAAGTTGGGGAAGCTAGTGTAGGAAAATATGGAATAGGCCAGAGAAACGAAAGTGATGACATGTTAATCAATTTCTCAGAGAGATACAGATTAAAGATAACTAATACATTATTTCCAAAACGAGAAGGCTGTAAGTGAACTTGTCGAAGCCCAAATGGTATAACAACAAACGAAATTGACTTCATAATAGCTGACAAGATCAATAATATTAAAGACGTTACCTTTATAAACAAAGTAGATATAGGAAGCGACCATAGAACGGTGGTGTGTAGAACTAAATTTAACTCTAAAACTGAAAGGAACAAAATGATCCTTAAAAGGAAGAAATGCCCATATAAGATAAATGTAGGGAACATTAGTAATGTTAGAGAATCAAGAGAACATATTTCAGGCCTTGTGGAATGGTGACAGTGAAGCAACATTACATCTAATAATAACAATGAGAAATATAGAGATAAAAACTAAAGAGGACTTAAACAAAAGAAAGAGAAACATGGACAGGGTAATAGAGGTTACCAGAAAACACGCCCGAGCCGCAGATCGTGTCGGCAAGCAACAGATGCTTGCACTAAAAGATGACAGTAGTAGTAGAGATAAGTTGTCAAAAGTAACCGAAGAATACTATGGACATGTATACGCTTCAAACAAACAAATACCACAAATTGATAAGATACTAGTGATATCCCAGACATAAGAGAAGTAGTGTTCGCATTACGAAATATGAAACTCAGAAAAGATCCAGGAGAGGATGGCATAACGACAGACCTTCTAGCAGATGCGGGATAGATCTTACACAAAGGACTAGCACAGCTATTCACACAGTGCATAATAGAAAGAAAAGTACCTAAAGACTTCTTTCTAGGAATAGTGATCCTACTCCACAAGAAAGGAGATAACCGCGACCTTGGCAACTACCGCCCTATTACACTATTACCTAACATATATAAACTATTCACAAACATACACACAAACAGACTAACAGGCTCTCTAGATGAAAATCAACCACGCGAGCGGCCGGCTTCAGAATCGGCTACTCAACAACATATCACCTACATGCAATAAATCAACTAATCGAAAGGTCATTACAATACAACAAACCACTTTGTTTGGCCTTTGTAGATTATGAGAAAGCATTTGACTCAGCTATGATTTATGGATGTGAAACATGGAAATTAACAAAATGAACTGAGAACTAATCGCACAGAGAGCCATGGAAAGAGCAATGCTAGGGATAACTCTAAAAGATTTTAAAAAGAACAACATGGATCAGAGGGTGGACTAGAGTGAAAGATGTTATACAAATAATTAATAAACAGAAATAGAGATGGGCGGGTCACCTAACAAGCAGAAGTGACAATAGATGGAGCAAAAGACTAACCGATTGGTGCCCATGGGACAGTAAACGTATTAGGAAAATACCAGACACTAGATGGTGGAATGAGATAGAAAAGTGTGCCGGTTTCCCAAGGCAGAGGTTAGCACAATCGAGATCGTCGTGGAAGGAGATGGGAAAGATCTTTGTTCAACAGTGGACTCATAATGGCTGATAATGATATTCGAATAATTTGGCATCGACATTTTATAGTCGAGGCATCTAAACTCTGTGATATCAGAAATAGTGCTACTCAGTTACAACTTTTTACAGATCCATTTACTGATCAATTTCATAGTTTATTACTGATGTAAACGTATTCTATAATATTAAAATTGAAACTGTATCTCTGTCCAATGTTATATAATTTATATTTCTATTAAATCATCTCCATTTCTATTTTTAAATATCCAATCTGTTTTCTTGTAAAAATAATAAATGTTTCCTTTCAATTCCAATTTAATGTATTTCGACAGTAAATCGATATCACTCCATTCATATAACGAATTATGATGCAATTCCCCATAAATCACATCCCGTATTGAATAATTTGAATGCATTTGTATCGCAACATCTTTGATTAATCTTTTGCTGGAGATCCCTTCTAAATTATTTTGGTAACAACACGACATAAACACATTCGGTCCAAAAAGTGGGTGATTGTATGGCAGATAATTGTGTTGTATTCTCTTAATGGAATCGTACATTCGAAGAACAAACAATAATGACAGATTAAAGCAAACCGGATTTTGATTATCGGGATGACAACCACAAACTCGCTTTAATCTCATTCAAGGCTCAATTAAGTAATTGGCTAGATTATTCATTAGGATTTATTACGGGAACTCAGGATTGATTGATTGATTGTTTTGTTTAACGGCACATCAATCCTTTGTGGGTCATTTAGTGCCGACTTCAATATTGGGGGGGAGTCCCATGTCCCCGTGACTACTAGAGACTTGATGGGGAGAATCCCAAATCCCTGTCACTGTGGCAAATGCCACAAAGACCGGGACAAAGGGGGGGTGAGATCCCCAAAGCTCCTCAGGACGAATCCCGAGCGTGCTAATGGTGATTGCCTCCCGATCAACTGGCCAAGATATCCTGTGCAACTCCTCCAAGATATCCGAAGATATCCGGACATGCCACGAGGACCCCCGAAGTGCCGTGGTTCTCTGAACTTCAAGGCCATGGCGGTTTCGAAGAACAGATATTACACTTTGATCTTTTTTTTTATTCGCCTCCCCACGGCGGCAAATTTGTCTTTTTAATTTGGGGTCGGCCTGCATGCGAACGTGCATGGGGCGGGGGGTCCAATGTCCCCGTGCCTAGAGACCTGAGGGGGGAGAATCCCAAATCGCTGTCACTGAGACAAATGACATGAGGACCGGGATAAGGTTAGGGGTGGGGATCCCATGTCCCAGTGACTAGATACCGGGGGGGGGACCAAATCCCTGTCGCTGAGATAAATGCCACGCGGACCGGGATGGGTCCAAAAGCTCGCCTCCCGACCTGCTGGCCAAGATATTCTACGCAACTTCTCCCAGATATCCGAAGATATCCGGGCATGCCACAACGACCCCCGAAGGGCCGCGTTTCTCCGAACTTGGAGACCATGGCGGTTTCGAAAAACGGATTCTACACTTTGATCTTAGCCAAAAGGCCGCCTCAGGTGATTGAAATGAAATTTAACACCAGATGCCTGATCGTCACATGGGTTCGATTTTGCCCAGTGTGACATGCCTTCCTAGATATCTAATATTGAATAATTATCCTCTTCTAGCGATTTACTTTCACGTTTTGTCGCTCCATGTGCATTCACAACTGAGCATTTTTTTTATTCTTCTTGATTTGATGGATGGGATTGTTAAATTGAAATCTGGAAACGGTCTCTAAATCTGATCTAATCGAGAGGGCATCACCTCAAGAGTAATACAAACCAGACCCTGAAACGCCCAGGTGAATTTTCTTTACCAAATTCTATCTATGTATTCATTTTGCATCGGCCAGATATTCCTAATTTTTAAAACCACTACATTCTTAGCAAATGCAAATCTGAGGGAAAGCACAGTCTTGAAATTTAGAATTTGACGTCTTTTCGATGAACGTGTGTTATGATATACCACCACGAAAAGGTCATTTCGGGGTCAAACACCTGTGCGGAAATGGAAGTGACCCAGTCAGCTAAGGAAATAAGTATATGCGTAGCTGTCCAAAAACAGGATGTGGAAACCGGAAACGACACCAGCGTGGCGTTCAAACCTGATAAAGGAAGCTAAGAGACGGAGAAAAACTCAGACCTGAACAGAAGCAGATGACTCAGCAGAGAGGCGGATCGCCTAAGCCAGGCCGGAAGGCACAAGACCGGTGTCCCTGTTGGGAACGGTCTCTCCGGCACTCCGGCCGACGAAATGTATAGTATGAAATAAAAATATGTTCACAAATTTTTACAGCCAGCTTCTTTTTTGATTGTCCAAGTTCACGATTTCCCTCCCGCAAATGAGCAACCCACGACGAGACGACCCACGGCGGCAGGACAGTGTAAAGGGCTATACAACACTTGCACACATTCATTTGGCATCAGATATAAACTTGACACTGTTTCAGTCACTGTACATATCCTGTCTATTATGTTACTTGCCACCATGAAGAAATTTGCAACATACAAAATCGAAGAAGTGAACAGAAAAAAGAAACCGCTGTCGCTTGATGATGATGGTGGTGGTGGTGGTGGTGGTGGTGGAGATTATGATGGTGACACTTTTGATGTCTCGGCGTTATGCAAGTTCTTTAGTAATATTTCTGATAGGAATACAAGACTGGTCAACTGGTGATTCTTATCAAAAGCTCATTTGCGTTGGGCCTGTTAGGGTCAACATAACATGACTATTCGAACATGGTTTTAATCGGTTGATTCTTTACTTACTCTGTATAAATTAAAATTACAAATACGTTCAGGCTCAAACCTGTGTATGGCTATTTTAAAGGTTTGTTGATTATTGTCTAATTGTTGTCATTCAGTTAGAAGGTTTCTCTCTTTTCGACTTCCGACGAAAATATTATCATGTTACATAGAACAATAACATCGTAAGATATGTAGGATTCTCTTGCAAGTAGCAGGTGTAGCAAAGTGGTGCGGGGGATGATAGAAATAGAGCATGTTTGCATGTTAGTATAGGGTATCAGAGAAGCTTTGAGTTTGAAGGGGTCTTCCACGGAATGTAGGTCACCAGTGAATGAGGGTAGCTATGGGCAGAGGAAAGGGGAAGTTATTTTGGAGGGAGATCAGTTGGCAGGGCGAAGCCGACATGACAGACCTGGAATGGCTAGGACCAAGCGTTTGGGACTACTACGCTGAGTAGGAGTTGGCCACGGTACGATGAAGACGGGTGACTGGAGATGGGATGGGGGTGCGAGGGGTAGATGTAGGAAATAGTAGTTCGCTTTGTTCTTCTCATTTTATCGGGCAGTTTCCAAAAACTGCGAATAAATCGAATTGTTAAAAACACCTATTTTTCGCATTGCCTCTTTATCTTTCGAGATGACCCATCTTCCAATTTTTCATCTGTAACCCGAAGAACCAACGACTGAAGTCTCGTCAAGTGCCGGAGTTTCCACAATGGTATCTTGGCGGTGCAGCACACGGATGCATCATGGTACAGTAGGAACGCGAAAACAAAACATAATTGGATTGTTTAGATAATATGAATATACGTATTTGTAGATATTAAAACAGTAGCTGTAGATGTTTGTAGCGCAAGTTTATTGATATTTGCGAATGAGACTGATTGGCCGATCGTTGACAAAACAAATGTGTACAAAGACTACTTTCAGAATCTAAACTACAGTCTCTTGTGGTAAAGGCCACCTTGCCACTATTTTAACCGAAAAGAGCAAATAGATACAATGATATTTTCTATAGTTCTGAGAAGGGTCATTAATATTGAAATGGTTCTTCGGACGATTGAACTCCTTCTTGTTATTTGTGTTGCAAACACGACGTTTCGGCCGATCCATTCTCCAGGTGTAACCCATCACACTCGGATTTTACACCTGAGGAAGGCCGAAGAATGGATCGGCCGTAACGTCGTGTTTACAAACACAAATAACAAGAAGGAGTTCAATCGTCAGAAGAACCATTTCAAGATACAATGACGCCTAGATTCGACAGATATACAAATTGAACACTCGACCGACAACCATATTATATCATATAAACACTAAGGGCGATTGAAGTGAGAATTTGTATTCATTGAAGCCCCATTTCCCCAAATAACAATTCTTTTGCTTTTTGTCCCTCGCTGTGATTTCTGTCGGTCTTTTTTTGAATGTATGTTGATGAGACTTGCTGCATGCTGTGCGTTTAACATATAAAGGAGTTACTCCGTGGAAATAGAAATTTATATTCTAATTCAGCTTCTCGATAAAATGTGTATACTGCGTTCCCCACGGAGATTAAATAAATATTGATATAAATATTGATATTGCCTCGTCATAAATATTTCTTTTTTTTCTCAGATAAGTAAAATATATTGCGAAAATAATTCTAGACGTTGAAGCAAATGTAGTTTTATTACTGCTATATAATTGGAAATAAGATGGTAGGAAAGTTGACCTTATTACACGCAGGTACATACAGTCACCAATCAGTGTTGCCAACTCAAAAAACCACCAGAAAGACGCAAAGAATGGTCAAAAATACCCAGAAAATGGCCAAAAACGGCCAAAATGTTTTAGGCGAAAACGCGCTAATTTAGCGCATTATATACTGCCAAAACAAGAAACGCGCTAAATTGGCCACACTGCAACCACACAGGTACGTACAGCCACCAATCAGTGTTGCCAACTCAAAAAAGATTTTCGCGCTAGTTAGATTAGACGCTAAATTTGTTAAAATTGCAAAAAAAATGGCCAAAAAACACCAAAAGGACGCTAAAGATTGTCAAAAACAGCCAGATAATGGCCAAACACGGCCAAAATGTTTTAGGCGAAAACCGCGCTAATTTAGCGCTTTTTGCACTGACGAAACAAGAAACGCGCTAAATCTAGCGTGAAACGCGCTAAATTGGCAATACTGCCACCAATGTGTGCTTCCTGGATGTCTATTACAGGGAAGAAAGAAATACCAACGAACATACTCCCTTGCTAAACTTCTCAATTATTTATTGGCATATTATCTCTCTGCAAAGATAAATCAAGACTGAACCAGCTGAGCGAGCTAGACCTGCAGTGTGCTTATCTAGAAACATATGATACTCAGAATAAAGCACTCGCAAGGACACCGATAAAGATAAATTATTTACAATTCGTGTCCAGTTCTTCTGACCGATCTTCTCCACTTTTATTTAGTTGAAGCTAGTCTTAATAGGGACAGACACCTATTCCGGCCTAAGAGTCGTACAGTAACTTTCCTTGGCACTGGAAATCCGCTACTATTTCTTGATGTATGTCCTTACTATACAGTCGTCTTTTAGAATACTGTCACATTGGTTCTCTATTGTGTAAGAATACATATACCTTTTTCTGACATATGGCCCTGTCGGCTGGGGGCTGGGATACGCGGACTGCACCCCCCCTACAGAGGGGTAAGAGCCCCCAAACAGGTGCCACCCGTTCTTACACCAAAGTCGCAAGACTCTATTAACAAAAAATAACCTTTCACTAAAGTCGCAAGACTGTATTAAAGAAAAATAACCTTTCACTAAAGTCGCAAGACTTTATTAAAGAAAAATAGCCTTTCACCAAAGTCGTAAGACTCTATAAAAAAAGATAAATATTGTGTATTCAAAAAGAATTCTGCACTAAATGACCCACCAAGGGTCAATGTGCCGTTAAACAAAACAATCAATCAACCATTTTTCTGACATATCTTGCTATACATCATAATAAGATAACATGACAAGGCAGAGTGTTTCATTCTCTCTCTCTCTCTCTCTCTCTCTCTCTCTCTCTCTCTCACTCTCTCCCCCTCTCTCTCCCCGCCCTCTCTCTCTCGCGTTTTTGTCAACTCTTTTGAATACAGATCTCATTCTGCTTTCATCATCACGAGACTTTGTTCTTCTTTACTTTCATGCTTTTGTGACGGCTTTCTAGATATTTCTTTTTTTCGTAATCTCTTTTTATTAATGTATTTGTTCATTTTCATTCATTTTTTTTGTTTATTAATTTCCTTCCGTTACAAATTCTGCCAATCGACCTTTCTCTCTGTTTATCTCTCCTTTCTTGTCATCCATCCAACCTTCATATTTTCTTAATTTCACTCACTTTTCACCCGGTATTAATTTCATTATTTTAATTTGTTTATTTTCAACTTTACTTTTTAAGAAATTCCCTATAATCTAATATTATGACATTTTAAAAGAAATAAACGTTAAATGTTTATCATTCATTTGCTTAAAAACATTTCTGCCAACTCTTTTGTTGTTGTTGTTGTTGTTGTTGTTGTTGTTGTTGTTGTTGTTGTTGTCGTCGTCGTCCTCGTCGTCCTCGTCCTCGTCGTCGTCGTCGTCGTCGTCGTCGTCGTCGTCTTTTTGTCGCACATTGAACAATTGATATTCTCTGGGGATTTTTTTTATTCAATGGTACTGTCTCCCTAAAATTGGTAACAAGAAGTCTCCTCAATTTTCAAGGACTTTTCTCAAGAATGTAAGATGACAGTCTTCTGCACTTCTTCAGTTCCGATCTTCTGTAGCAAAGTGTCTCAGAAAGTTTTAAAAGGTCCTCCACGGAAAGTAGGTCACCAGGGGATGGGATAGCTATGGGCAACGAGTGGATTGATTGGACAAGAGGAATGGGGAAGCTTTTTTTGGAGGAAAATGAGTTAGCAGAACGAAGCCCGACAGGATAGACCTGGAATGTCTAGGACCAGGCGTTGAGACTACTACGATCAGTAGGAGCTGACCACGGTACGATGAAGACGGGTGACTGAATATGGGATGGGGGTGCGTGGGGTAGATGTAGAAAATAGTGGTTCGCTTTGTTATTCTCATTTTATCGGGCAGTTTCCAAAAACTGCAAATAAACCGAATTACTAAAAACACCTATTTTTCGCATTGCCTCGTTATCTTTCGAGATGACCCATCTTCCCATTTTTCGAAGAACCAACGACTGAAGTCTTGCCAAGTACCGGACTTTCCACAACGGTATCTTCGCGGTTCACCACACGCATGCATCATGGTACATATGATTCTCAATTCATTCAACCTCCTTTTGGTGGTGTTCCCAGCGCCCCGATGACTATAGGGTCTATCTTTACTTTCATATTCCATAGTTTATGGTGCTCTCTCTTTGAGTACTGGTATTTTTCAATCTTTTGTTTCTCCTTAGATTCTTTTCTCTAATATTATGATATTTTAAAAGAAATAAACTTTAAATATGTATCATTCAGTTTGTTCTTGGCTCTGCGTTTGTGACTAATACTGTGGATTGCGTTGTAGCAGTTCGTGATAGCTTACCGGTGATAAGTGGGGAAGTGTCCCTTGAGGGAATCATTCCAGTGCTGCAACATTGATGTGTCGTTGGACTCATTGCATCGGTGTTTTCCTCTCCCCATTTCTACTACAAGAGTGTCCCTAGTTAATCATTTAAAGGTGATTAGAAGTTTAAATCTTTCGCTTTCTGACAACACGAACAACATCAATCGATAGTTTTCCATTTGCTAATGTAAAAGATATGTACAATAACAATGAATTAGCGAATCGTTTTTCCCCATAAGGACAAACAATGAATGTTTTCTAAGTGACACAAGCTGATGATTGTATACATGAAATCGTGAGCATAATACTAACGTATGTGAACTCCCCAACGTCTATAGATAAGTTTTTCAAAGATTATTTAATTAAATTGTTGCAAGAGTCACATCCACAGAGTCTAAAGGACATCGTTTACTGGATTGATTGATCGATTGTTTTGTTTAACGGCACATCGACCCTTGACTAGAGACTTGAGAGGGGAGAATCCCAAATCCCTGTCACTGAGACAAATACCACGAGGACCGGGATAACGGGCTTACATTATTGGCAGGTAAAAAGTGCGCCTTTTTTTGACAACGAGGCCCGAAAAAAACCCTGCATAACTCGGGGAAGTCCCCAAAATTGACCGGCGTGGGTCGGTTAAAAAAATAAGCTGCAAATCAATAAAAAAAAACAATACGAAAGCCGACAAATTCATTTACAGTAAACAATAACTATTAATCTTAATTATCTTATGAAACTGGAAGAGGAACTTAATATTTCCCAAACCTTATGATTGATTGATTGTTTTGTTTAACGGCACATCGACAGTTGGTGGGTCATTTAGTGCCGGATTCGGTAGGGGAGAATCCCAAATCCCTGTCACTGAGACAAATGCCACGAGGACCGGGATAAAGGGGGATGGGATGGAGATCCCAAAAGCTTCTCAGGACGAATCCTGAGCATGCTAATGGTGATCGCCTCCCAACCAGCTGGCCAAGATATCCTGGGCAACTTCTCCCAGGACCAAAAATCATTAACATGTCAAAAAAAGAAAATGGAAATCGCACTTAGTCAATTCTGTAACTACTCAGTATTAATTGTACTGAGTACTAATTGTGGCTTAGTTGTAAGACTCTCAAAAACTTAGTAATTTGTGTTATTAGTATCAAGTAAGAGAGAATTCTCAGCAAATACAAACACATTGATTTTTAAACTATACCAACATGATCTTACTTTCCCCATCTGTCTTGTACTTGTAAAATCTTCGATATTTGCCACGAACATCCATCAAACGTCCATTCTCCCACAGAATATTAATACATGCATGCATGCACATATAACATAGACACAAAGAGTGGCTAGGAGAGAGAGAAAGAGGGTGGAGTGAGAGAGAAAGTAGTAGAGACATGAGAAACAGGAAAACGAAAATGATATCTGATATGCAGGGAGAGTGAGAAAGGCAGACACTGTGCTGCCTAAAAGAAAGTTCTCCGTAGCAATCTCCCGTCCTTGGCTCCAGATTAGGGAAAACAGCACAGGAAGTATAGCTGCTGCTTTCCGGGAAAACACCAATTTCTTCATGGCGTTTCTCCAAAACTCTGGAAGGAAATATTACCTTTTCTCATTTTTTGAATTTTGTTTTTGTTTTTTGATTTGTTTGTTTAAGAGTTTTTTTCTTCTTATCTTGAAAATAATATTGGAGAGGAGCAGCAAGTACAGCAACGAAAAAGAACGAAAGAACGATCAATCAAGCAGGACCCGCGGAAATTCCACGGGTGTTGAAAACTAAGAGTATCCATCATCACGTGCCTCTGCTCTTCTTTACTTTCATGCTTCTGTGACAGCTTGCTAGACATTTCTTTTTTTCGTAATGTCTTTTTATTAATGTATTTGTTCATTTTCATTCCTTCTTTTTGTTTATTAATTTCCTTCCGTTACAAAATCTGCCAATCGAACTTTCTCTCTGTTTATCTCTCCTTTCTTGTCATCCATCCATCTTTCATATTTTCTTAATTTCACTCACTTTTCACCCAGTATCATTTTCATTTGTTTATTTTCAACTTCACTTTGTAAGAAATTCCCTATACTCTAATATTATGACATTTTAAAAGAAATAAACTTTAAATCATTCATTTGCCTAAAACATTTCTGCCAACTCCTTATTCTGTTCTCCGTTTCTTGAAATAGGTCGGTTCGTACATTTATCTGAAATTACTTCTTTTTCTTCAATGATTTATTTTCAACGGAATCCCTATCACCATTTGCCTAAGAACATTCTGAAAAATTGTTGTTGTTTGTTGTTGTTGTTATCATCATCATCATCATGACCACAGCAGCAAAAGTATTAAGCTTTTCTCTTTCGATTTCATTCGATATCTGCTGGAACAGCGACATCCACTATCTGACAAATGTTCATCCCCTTTTTCACAAAGACTGGATCCTGTCTAGCATTGGGTCATCTGTTCGAACAACAGAGTCCCATAGGATTATATGAATTCTATTCTCAACGACAGCTTTTAGTTTGTGAATATATCATTGGTTTGAACGGTTAAAGACTAGTCATTTTCACAGTTCACAGTAGATTATTTGATGCATTTTGTCAGAGGCTAAGAGACACCAAGTCTTCTTAATCACTGTTAATATGTTCTTTTTCAGTTCCCAGTGGATTATTTGTGGTATTCTGCCAGAAGCCAAGAGACACCAAGTCTCCTTAATCACTGTTAATATGTTCTTATCAGTTCCCAGTGGATTATTGAATATATTCTGCCAGAAGCCAAGAGAGAGCAAGCCTTCTTAATCACTGTTAATATGTTCTTACTCAGTTCCCAGTGGATTATTTGAGGCATTCTGGCAGAGGCCAAGAGACACCAAGTCTTCTTAATCAGTTCTTACAGATTAATATTTCGTCAAAAGTTTCCTCGAAGTTGTTTGATTTCATTTACAGTTCTCCAATTCTATTTATTCTTATAGACTATTTGTGGAGTCAGGATAACCTTCTCTTAGATGGACTGCCTTGCAGGGCTGCAATGTCCCAACTGTCCTGTTTTTCTATAGCTGTGGGCAGTAGTGAATTCATACCTTTCCCAGCGGCATTAGTGTGAAGTGAACGTAAACATCTTCGACTGAAACTCCAACTCAGGAAGCCGATTCCATTTCCCTTGCCTGTAACCGTAACGCCACTCCAACTTCCTCGGGATCAATCCTTTCTTCAATATTCTGCACAATATCAATCCAAAGTCTGAGTGTGATTATTAGTAATCGTAGTAGCATTTGTTGTTGTTGTTATTAGTAGTAATGATTATAGAAGAAGAAGAAGAAGAAGAAGAAGAAGAAGAAGAAGAAGAAGAAGAAGAAGAAGAAGAACCTACTTGAAATATTTTAATAACACTGCAATCAAAAAGTCAACAAGAAGAAAGGAAATTTAAATGAAATGTTACTCTTACCATTCTGCCGAAAATGACTTCGCTTGGATACTCTGGAAATAATAAAACATCACTCAGGGCATGTGGTTTATGGTTATTGATGGAAATTTATTTGATAAAGAGCTGAACAATTCTGGCTTCAAAGAACTTGAAAGAGATTTGAGGACTCTTTCGTTTTAAATCAAGAAAATCTAACAGAATTTCACACACAGTAGTCTCTGTATACAGATTAATAATGGCCATCAGTCTTATTATAGTATTATATTAAAATACAAATACCCCCAAGAACAAACCCACACACACGCATATA
>VCCN01000574.1:928504-940782 GCA_006491835.1 Architeuthis dux
ATGAGTGTAACAGTCAACAGGAGAAAGGGTGTTAGATGTTGAGAGAGGAATACGTTTTTTTTCTGTCCAAAGAAAACGGGTGGAATTCCAGGTGATACAGAATGGGATACCATTTCGATTGCAGGTCCGCCTACACGGGACAGACAAGTCTTTCTACACCGACCACAGGAGAAGGCCTGGCAACTGGATGGAGCTCCAGAATCGTCTCTTTCCTTCTGCTCTAGGCAGAAAAAAAAATGTTTTTTGTAGAATTCCTGGGCGCGTTCGAAAATGTGGTCCCCATCTGTTGCTAGGTTTCATTTTCTTCGAGCACACTAGTTATTTGCATTCTTCCGATACTGGGAGTTTTGTTAATAGTTTTGAAGCCTCTACATCTTTCGAGAATGTTTTCGATGACTGCTGTCGTGTACCATTTTTATCTTCTCTTCGTTTCTTTTGGATGATTTTGTTTGGTTCGGTTGCTTCAATTTTTTCTCTTGTTGTTGTCGGTGGCTTGAGACTTATGGGTTTTTCACGGGATTCTTGGTTTATTCTGAGAGTTTACTGATGGTTTGCTTGTCCTTTGGCTTAAACATATTGGCGACTTCAATTAGAGAAGTTGTTATTTTGTTGTTGAGCTCGTTGATGGTCTCTTCTGGTTCGGTGAGAAGTTCATATCTGTTTTTTCAGTTCGAGCTTGAAGGGTCGAGTGAGCTCTGTCTGTACGCTAAGTGGTTGCAGTTTGATGCGGAACATTTTCCTGCGTTCTTTCTTGGTGTTAATTTGAATTTGACATCTCATCATTCTCTGGCCTCTTCCTGCATTGACTTGATTTAAGACCTGAATATCTTTGACGGTGTCGATCTTGTCTGCTAGGGTGGAGTCGATTTCGTTCTTGGTTTTGTGATTGGGATTCCTTCAAGTCTATTTTCTATTGGGTTTCTTCTTGAAGAAAGGTGTTCATGATTTTGAACCCGTTCGCTGTTGGAAAATCAACCTCTTTCGTTCCATATTTTGTATCCGAACTTGCCGATATTACCGTGTAAAAAACACAGAATCAATTAGCGCGCTAAACTCCTAGTTAGCATAAAAACAATTTAACACATCTCTGGCTTAAATGAATAAACATTGTTTTACACTCGAACTTTCATTTTGTTTGGTTTCTCGTACTTTGTCAAAATATAGAGAAACGGGTGGCACACAATATGAGTATTTTCCTACAGACGTCGTTCCGAAAAAGTAAGTTCTTTTGAAAATCGCATCATCATTATGTTTTGACGGTTCGATAGCATCACATAATCTGTTACTGCAGTCATTAAGTTTCTTTCACCACTAAAGCTACATATGCTATCAATATAGCATTCTACTTCCCTTATTCGTATACAGTTATACGTCGACCTACGCCCGAACGAATAACGACAGATCGCAGATACGGTTAAGGTCCCTATAAGGGCGTGATACAAATATTAAAATTGAAAAACCACACTGCACTATAAAATATATTTCTAGTCTCGGTAGCATATAAGACACCAGCATCCAGCATAAAATTACGTCCCGTGCGGTCTTTGGTTTGTATGTAGCTCGCTGGCTAAGATCTGAAAATATACAGTGTATCATGGCTCTTACTCCCAAAATGCAAGCATATGGCAGAATCAAACAAGAAAGGGCGTAATCGATTTGGAAGACTTTACTAAGTATATGGTATTTAAACGTGTATATAGAGGTTTAGGTAAACATGTGTATATATAGAGGTTCAAGTAAATAAGTATGGAATGGTATCTTATATTGTCCAGTACATATATTTCACTTGGCCCTATAATTGTCGACTTACGCCCAGATCAAGTTGCGTCCATAGTTTTAGAAGGTAACCCGGACACAAGTCGTCAAATGGCTGTATTTCAATCGATACCGCTAACAATCTCACACAACCACTTTCATACCACGTCTGTTGCTACTAGTGTTCCTATGAAACTACTACTGACTCCTCCAATCACTCTTAGCGCACGTCCACCCTCTCATATTCACATACCTCTCTCATACCATCGGGAAAGTTATACATATTACTATCTTTATATCACTGACACTACCACTTCTCTTAATAACAGCACCACTACAACACCTCCTCTTGCATCATCTTCAGAAAATTCTACCAGCTACATGAACAGTACTTACATACCAATACCATTCACTATCTTGATCAGTTCTACCAATTGAGGCCATGCTTTGTATTCCACCTTCATGGTGTTTTTGATGCAAGCTTTATCAGTTATTATTTTAGCATCTCATTCTATTTAACTCGGTGAAGGAATGCTTCTATTTTGGATATATTAGCACCGGAAAACGGGATATCGATTTGTTCAATGTACTATGAGCATTCTGAATTAAACGACCAAATAAATGGAGAGTTACGAGTAAAATCGATGCTTCTCCCCCAACCCCTCTCTAATGCTCCCCATCTGGTAAGTTACAAAAATACAAATCGCCTCAATTATTGATTGAAATGACCTCCCCGCACTCCTTCCGATGTTGTTCTGTTTTTTATTGTTTTTTTTTCCATCTCATCCTACAGTCTCTTTCTCTGCATCCTTTTCTTTTGGTCTCTTATGTCACCTTGCTCTCCTTTTATTTCTACTTTCACTTTCACTTTCCTCTACTTAGTCTCATTTACTTTCTCATTCCAATTATTTATTAATTTTACTTCATTCTATATGACTATTTTTAAAAACTCGTTTTTTTCTCACTAATTTATTTTCTTTGGCAGTCGTTTTTTTTCTCTCACCATCTTTCTTTCTGTCTTTCTTTCTTTTTCCTTCGGCAATGTTCTCTTTTTTCTCCATGTTCTTTCGCCCTTTGCTTTTCTTTTGGCCTCATAATCATCCCATCCTTATTCGTCCGACACTTTTTTCCTTGCATAAGTCTAACACTTCCTTGACCTCACCTTTGCTTACTTCCCTCTTCACACTCCGACTATATGTTTCCAGACTTTCCTTTGTTCTCTGTGTTTCCTTGTCACACACCTTGTCTGGCTTTTATCTGTTTCCAGAACCGTTCTATCTTCACTCTTAATTATATTTACCTCTCATCATCATCTTTATCATCAGCCATTATATTTGCTAGACAAAGGCCTTTCCCATCGCCTTCCATGACGACCTTGATTGTTCTAACCTCTGCCATGTCTTACTGGCAAACTTTTCTATCTCATCCCTCCACCTTGTGTCTAGACATTTCCTACTGCGTTTACTGTCCCATGTGCACCAATCGGTTAATCTATTGTCTAGGTGACCAACCCATTTGTGTTGCTTAAATATGTGTATACTATATTTCACTCTAGTCTTCCCTCTGATCCATGTTGATCTTTTTCTATCTCTTAGAGCTATCCCTATCATTGCTCTTTCCATGGCTCTCTGTGTGATTCTCATTTGGCTTTCAGTTCGTTTTGTTAATGTCCATGTTTCGCATCCGTAGGTCATAGCTGGTATTATGCATCCATTGTATACTTTACGCTTTAAGCACATTGGCAAAGTGCTCTTGAATATGTCCCTATTCATGCCGAATTATTTCCAACTTATCGTTATACATCGTTTTATTTTTAATACTAGATAGATGTATTCGTGAACCTCTTCTAGAGCTTCTCTCTCTATCTTTATTATCTTTTGGGGATAGTATCGTTGAACATTACTTTTGTTTTTGTTCTGTTCATCTTTAAGCCTACTTTTTTACTTTCTCTATTTACATCAGCAGTCAACATGTTTTGTAAGGCTTTAAAGTATTTCCCTGCATTATTGTTTACATTTGTATTGCTCTGTTGCTTCCTTAATTATATTTGTCAGGCTATTACTCTTTTCCTTTATGTCACTGTCGCTATTCCACAAGGCCTGAAATATGTTCTGTACTGCTACTCTAAATTGGCTAATGTTCTCTATCTCTATCTTATTAGGGCATTTCTTCTTCTTAAGAATTGTTCTTTTCAGTTTTAAAGTTAAATTCTATGGTCGCTTCCTATATCAAGGAATGATAGGTTAAGATGACTTATGGTGACCTCCAAAAGTCAAATTGGGGTCAGGCCAATCTAACAGAGGCTGTTGTACCCTAAAGGCTGCGAATGTGTGTACAAGGATAAGGATTCACCCCAGGATGAACATCGAATATGTGGTTCTGACCTGTGGTCACCTCTAAAGCTCAATTTAAGGTCAGGACAATTTTGGCGGGCATTTTCAAATCTAACGGAGACGGCCTGCATTTTTGTGTTACAAGGGTAACCTGGCCCAATGATGAACATAGGATAGTTGGTGTTGAACTTAAATGTCAGTTTAAGGCCAGGTCAATTTGGGCATTTAAAAAAAATAATTTTGTCATTTTCAAATCTAACGGAGACGGCTGCACCCTATGGGCTCCAATTTTGTGTACAAGGGTAACTTGACCACAGTATACATATAAGATATGGCGGTGACCTCTTTTGACCACTAAAGGTCAATTCCGAGTTGTATCAATTCAGGTATTTTCATTTTAGGTATTTATTCATTTATACAGTGAGTGCAAAATGTATTCGATGATTGCAAAACGTCTATTTTGAAATACGTATATGGCTTCAAAATTTAAGAAATACAGCTGGGGTACCGGCGTTGCCCGGGGTTGGGAAATTAACCAATGCGTAAAGGTCATGTAGTAATTTCTAACACAGAGCTTCTCAAAGTAGGGATTGCAACCCTTCACGTTGGTTGTCAAAATTGACCTTTTTTGACAATGTCAAAATTGATCTGACCTTGAACTGATCTTTATAGGTTACCAGAGGTCAGTGGCCCCTATCCTATGTTCATCCTATTGACAGCTTGAATATAACTATGTTCCTCAATCCCTGGCCCGGCTATGTTGCTCGTTATTCTGTGTGGCACGGCCTCAAACCCTGATCAATTGTGACTTGCCAAGCTGCTCTCGGTATCACCCTCGTCTTCTTTGTGAAAAGCATTGACACAATTTCCCACACTCGTGTGTATCGTTGTTCTCTGAAATGAGCCGCATCGGTCACAGGCCATTCTCCAATGTCATTTTCTATTACTTTTGAAAAAAAGAAGATTCCCGAGAGAAAGAAAAAACGTGATTCTACGCCTATTCTGTGTCTTCCTCTTTTTTTCTTTCTTTCTTATTTTGGTCTTCTGCTTTCATCTCATTTTCTTCTTCTTTACATTACATTCTGAATGTTACCCGTCCTCCTCCTCCTCATCATCATCATCATCATCATTTCGCACCCGTGTGATTTTTTTTTGTTTTGTTTTTTTCGCATTGTCTTCCTTATTTTCCATTCTCCCTTTTCGTATGTCACCCCTCTCTGCCGATCCTGTTTTTTAGCATCTGTCAATTTCCATTTGTTCTCTCGCTGTATAGTTGATTGTCCATCACCATTACCGTCACTTTCTTCTGCGACCGGTGTTCAATTAACGCGCTTCAGGCCTGAATTCATAATCACCAATAATTCTTTAGCGAGAACCAAAATCGTCCAAAATCAAAAGGAAACTACAAAACATAAAGAGCAGCAACTGTGAGACGACGGAGAATAAATGTCCACTTTCCAAATGAATTCTTGCAAACTTATACCGCGATGTCAGATACAATATCGTTTAAGTAGAAATCTGAAATTTGTTCACTATTCATGATTCCGTCGTTCACTGACGCAGAACAGTATTGATCATTATGATCATTGACATTCAAAAAGATGTATATATACAGAAAATAATAATAATAATAATAATGATAATAATAATAATGATAATAATAATAATAACGAATGATATTAAGAATGAAACCGCAAATCAAGGAAATAATAATAATAACAACAACAATAATAATAATAATAATAATAATAATAATTAGAAAATATAAAAAGCGGAGAAACTCAGTAACAACTATTAACAAAAAAAAATTAGAAAACGCCAGATAGATTGGTGAATGCTTTTTTGTCTAACTGAGCGTCTCAAAGTCATTATGAGAATGACACGTTGTTGGTTGCGTCGTGTGCTTTCGTGTTTGATAGAAACTAATCGAAGTTATAATGCCTTTTCACAAAATGGCTTTCGGGCTCTATTCTTACGCTTACAATTGTAATTCTTTCACTTGATTCTTGTTTGAAGCCAAATACAAACTATCCCTATATTATGCGAGTATACCCTCCATCTTTCTGTCCTTCCTATCCACTTACGTTCATTGTAGTGAACAGGTCTTGTACTCTCTTCAAGCTCACTGGCTCAATCTATCTTTATCTACAAATCCATTAATTCTTTTCTAGAAATGTTTTAATTTTTTCCAGAAGTTTTTCTTCGTATTTTATTTCTAAGATGCAAAGATGCGCTGTTATCTCTTATTACCCTTCACAAAAGTCTTCGTTCGCGATATTCCTAATATTTGACGACACAGAAGCCGCATAAAAAAGTATATTCTGCTCTGAGAATAATCTGATCAAATGTGATTGTAAATTATATTTTAATCAGTTACACTAAAACAGAGAAGCATAAATGTTGTGGGGCTCATTTCAAACTTTGAGTTATAATTCTTGAGTTAAATTCTATTCAATGTCTCTGTTCTGTTGGCCATACACAAGAGGCATGGGCTTTTCAATTCATGTTTACAAAAGCAACATTCTGTAGCTGATACTCTTCAAATATTTTTCCTCCAACAATTTTTTAAATAATTGGTATTTATTTAAAGAATACCGTGCAAATTTACACGAAGAGGCCAGATGTCAACTCAGTTTGTTTGCAATCAAAATACAAAAGAGACCCGTGAGAATCAGTGTAAAATGAGTCCAATCATGTTTATAAGTTTAAAGGTGTATCAGAGAAAAATTGGTCACGTTCAAAAAGTTCATTTGAATATATAGTTATCTATTGCCTGAAAATCATTGAAAAAGTCCCAAATAACTCTTACGTCGACAATATTTAGACAATATAATTATCACTAGAAATCGATGTTATTGGTTTTGTAAACTAGATTGCATTTAAGAGCATGATTCTTAATATGGGATGAACATTGTTACTCTTCATCGTTGGGCAGTGATATACACAAATGTGGGAACTGACAAATACCTATGTTTGCTGTTGACCGCACAGGTACATCCCGTTCCACACATTAGGCTCCATTGAGCTGAATTACAATGAACTAAACCGAGTCTGTAATCTTTAAGACATCCCCTCCATTTCTGAAGAAAGCTAATCAAAAGCAGAGTGAACAAGAGATATTTTATTTCTTCACGGCGAATTTAGAAAAGCTTCGTCTTAGTTGAGGAAATGTCTGTCTAAATACAAAACACTTTACTCAAAACAATGTTGCCAGCTCAAAAAAATATTTTCGCGCTAGTTTGACTGCCGAGAAGCGCTAAAAAAGCGCTGGAATTTTTTAAAAGCCAGAAATGGCCCAAAACACCAAAAATACGCTATAAATTGTCAAAAATTGCCAAAATGTTTTAGCGCTTTTTGTACTGCCAAAACAAGAAAGGCGCTAAATCTAGCGTGAAACCCGCTAAATTGGCAACACTGATTGTACTAGCTGCCACTGATCCGGCCAATCGAACTCGTCAGATATTGACGTTTACATGTCATTCAAATTGATATACTTCAAATAACGGATTGAAGATGAAGAATAGAATTCAAGGAGGATTCCGTCTCTGTCTTTTACGCAGTCAATTCTGTGAAGAGAACAATCATAAAAACTAGAGAGTCAAACTGTATTTAAACATGTCAGACAATGCAATTGTCCATTACTTTAAAGAATATCAATAACCAACGTCCAGACTAATTATTCCAGTGTGATCGTTCTTTCTTCACAACCAACTACAATAGCAACACTTGAAGAGATCATTGTCAAAGAAAATGAGAAAAATTTCCTTATGCTTTCGGCTCAAGTTTCGTGTGGTTATTTAAGGAGCAAACTTTGTGGTTTTGGTCAATAAGAACGTAACGAAACAGTCGCTCCGGGCTTGATTCGGAACACAACAAAGAGAAAAAGTAATCAAATCCCAGTACGAGAATCCGCCGAACGTATGACGTATTCGCTGACACACTTACTTCCCCCTTTATCTAACACCCAATCTCGAAGCCCAAACCTAGACGAGAATTTGATCTTCTAGCCCTCTTCGTCTTCTTCTCCCAACGACCCTCTGCTCTTTAGTCTGTTGTCTATTCTGAGATTTACAACAAGAATCTTTTTGATTAACTTTCCCAAATGTCTACTATACAATTAGTTGGCGGGAAAACGAGAAGAAAAACAAACATCGCATCTCTAAAGCTTGCTGTGAGCGTCTAGTGATTAAAGATAGAACGGAATGACACCCAGAGGTCGGGAAAGGAGGAGCCAAGTGAAACAGACGAGATATTTTCAAGTTAAGCCACCATTTCCCTTTCACGCTCCCATTCGGATTTGACATTTGTCTTAACACAAAAATGTAAGACTCTTCCAAGGTCCTTTGTGTTCTTCCTTCTCATATAAACATTTGATGGGTTCAGAGTATTTTTAGGTGAATATTTGATCGTTAAAGGAAAGTATACTCTAAAAATGTGGGCTAATGTTAAAAAAAGGAAGGGGCTAATGTTAAACGCCAACAACCCGATGGTGTTTATCTACATTTTTTCTTACGACAACCCTCCGGGGAATTTTTCTATCTAGATTGTTATTTTCGTACGCCAACCCTTCGATGGCGTATATCGAGATTGTTATTTTCTTACGCCAACCGTCCGATGGCGTTTATCTAGATTGTTAATTTCTTACGCCAACCATCCGATGGCGTCTATCGAGATTGTTATTTTCTTACGCCAACCCTCCGATAGCGTTTATCTAGATTGTTAATTTCTTACGCCAATCCTCCGATGGCGTCTATCTAGATTGTTATTTTCTTACGCCAAGCCTCCGATGGCGTCTATCGAGATTGTTATTTTCTTACGCCAACCGTCCGATAGCGTCTATCTAGATTGTTATTTTCTTACGACAACACTCCGATGGCGTGTATATAGATTGTTAATTTCTTACGCCAATCCTCCGATGGCGTCTATCTAGATTGTTAATTTCTTACGCCAATCCTCCGTGGGCGTCTATCTAGATTGTTAATTTCTTACGCCAATCCTCCGATGGCTCTATCTAGATTGTTATTTTCTTACGCCAACCCACCGATGGCGTCTATCTAGATTGTTATTTTCTTACGCCAACCCTACGAGGGCGTCTATCTATACCCTTTTCCCGAGCGACTTACAAATTAGAGCAAACCAATCAAAAATACAGTAAACAAATCAAAATTACGGCATGCAAATTAAAGACTATTACAAACAAATCAAACACTACTGCGAAAAGAAAAAAAAACTAAGGTGAGCAATTTAAAAAATACAGCTAGAAAATTAAAAAATACAGCAAGCAAATTAAGAAATAGAGCGAGCAAATTAAAAACAACGATAAAAAACTGAATCAATGAACATGAATAGTCAAATAATTACATTTACTCCTTCAATCGACGCAAATGTTATTTATGTTCGTGGGTCCTGATCGTTAGTCCTCACCAAAGGTTAACGCCCTGTATTTTAAAATATGACCCACCAAAAAACACTGTGTCTAGTTAGTCCATGCCACGAACACGAAAATCATATTCCTAACCCCTAACCTGTACATCCGTCTTTTAGTTGGGTTCAAGATTACAAGACCTATCGTTCGAGGGAAAGGGCAGTTGTGCATGTCGTTTTAGTTGGGATCCAGATAAGTCAAGTTGTCAGATTTTTGCAGCATTACCCTAAGAAGAGGCTAATGCTGTCAAAAGTTTAAAATAAGAAAGAAATAGCCATATACCGCAGAGTATTTTAGGGCTTTCTCGTTACTCCCCAACAAACCAAAGTTTTCATTACCAATGTGAATAGATATGTGAAGTTTGATTCTTTTCCCCCGGGTTTAGAGTTAGGTGTAGGGTTTTAGGCTTCATTTCGGGGACAAACCATAAAGACCCAACATTTTGGGAGTTTTTCCGCAAAAAGAAAATACAGTTTAATTTTGTTTTTGTTTTTGTGTGGGGGCTGGTCTTATGGGCATTAGCTTTGGGTGGGGACTAACAAAATAAAACGCAAATTGTATTAATAGACAAATTTCAACTAATTTAACTGAAAAAATTAACATTTACAGCAATCGAAGCAGTAAATGTAATTATTTGAGTATTCATGTCCATCGATTCAGTTTTATTGTTTCTATTTAATTTGCTCGTTTTATTTTTAGTTGCTCGCTTTATTTTTTAATCTGCTTGCTGTATTTCTTACTATTTGTTGTACTTTTTAGAATTGCTATCCTCGGTTTTTAATTTTCGTGTAGTAGTTTTTAATTAGCTTGTAGTAGTCTTCAATTTGTCGTAAATTTTGATTTGCTTACTCTATTTTTTAATTTGTTTGCTCTATTTGTTAACTTGCTCCGGAAAATGTATAGGAAAATATCTAGATACTATGTTATTGAGCTTGATGGCTTCTATAGAGATTGTTCTTTTCTTACTCCAACCCTACAATGGCGTCTATCGAGATTGTTTTCTTTGGCGTCCATCTAGATCACGAGTCCCGAACTTTTATGTGTCGAAGAGCACATTCACGACTACCGGTAGTGCGTAGGGTACCATTTACTTTTCAAGTCAAGTTTATATTTGGATTTAATAATACATATCATTCATAATACTATTTAATTCCTATTTAAGATAATTCACAAAATAAATTAATGCGAAACATTCCCTAATATTCCAACTGGATTAGCAGAAGAAATTGTCCAGAATTGAAAACTTTAAACCAATTGGAACCAAAAATATGTTTTTGTTTATAAAACGTAAACAAACGATCGGCTCGCCCATAATTCACATACCAAAGTTTCCATACCTTCCCCAACCATCATACAACATTTCATTGAAATATAATATTTCATTGAAATATAATATTTCATTGAAAATAAAGGCTTTAATCAATTTTAAATTAAAGAAATTACCCATTTTTAAAATACGGACGACGCCATTTTTAAATCGGTAGCGACACATAATCTCCGGCGGAAGTTATCCAACTTCCACCGCAGACAAAAGAATAATGCTAAACAAACTAAATAATTTTAATTATTTTTATTCTCATGCAAATATCTTTGGTAATCTCACTGCAAATTTATAGTTTAACTTGATAATGAAGATAACACGAAACAAATTAATCTTATATAACAATATTTCCTACAAATCTCACAATCAATGTGATTTTTCCCACTGAACTTCATTGACCAATGCCTCATAGTTAGAAGAGTAGGATGATTTCGCTGTTCGTAACAATCATCAAGAAGCTGGAATATTTACGTTGCAACTGAATGCGTTTGATAAAAGTGTGGTGATTGGCTCCATGATAGTAAAACATTAAAATCTTTTTTCGAACTGCTTTTGAAGCATTTGGAAGTGTATTAAAAATGGTGACGGGTTAAAGTCACGGCCACCTTCATATTTGGGAAATGTGTGAAAGCCTTCATCTCCAGGTGATAAATCCATAAAACAAGTTTTGCTTTAAATGAATGTATACAGCCTGTCATTCCAGATATATGTCTGTCGTTTCGCTGAAGCACCAAGTTTAAAGAATTTAATATGTCTGTGATGTCTTTGAGAAAACCGAAAATCCATCAACCAGCAAGAGGCGCTTATAAATCTTGTCAGAACTTTCCCTTTACCGAGCCATCATACTTGTGTATGTAAGATAATGTCATATTGTTTATTGTCCGTATCCTCTAGTAAGGCATTGGCAAGACGGTGTTGCAAAGGCGCTTCTCTAATACAGTTTATTATTTTAATAACTACATCCAAATGGAAGCACTTTAGTACGCGGAACCTCTTGGTGGATAATACATTGGTACAATATAAAGTTTGGAAAGGTTCACCTCGTTGCAGAAGGCAACAATTCCTTCGTTAATACCAACCATTGCTGGTGCCCCATCAGTGGTGATCGCAGATAGAGCTTTATCATCCACGCTGATAATTACAGCGTAGTAAGCAGACATACTTTTTAGATATGACTGGATTTAAGAGCATCTGAATGGATATTATATATATGAATTACATGTTCAAGCAATTATGTATCTACCCTCTTTATGTCACTACCCCATTGAAACAACCTTAAAATGTGCAGGGGTGTATGATTAACCTCAGCCCATTTCCCATTCCAACGTAAGGCGTGGCAGTGGTTAGCACAATCTAGGTCGTCATGGAAGGAGATGAGAAAGGCATTTGTCCACCAGTGGATTTATAACGGTCGATGATGATGATGATGATGATGATGATGATG
>VCCN01000574.1:967514-979174 GCA_006491835.1 Architeuthis dux
TTCGGAATGCTCTTGTAGCCGTTGATCTATTTAAGTTGTTTTAATTTGTTAGACGTGAATATTTTCTTGTTTAAAGTGTGTCTAACAGTAGGTGGCGAAGTATACATATAAAAAAACATCATTAGTGTCTTCAAATACATCAGGAAACGCTTCCCACACTTCTTTTTTTATACTGGAAGTGAGGATTACTATGCACTCTCTGAACACCGGTCGGAATACGAATGTTGTATTGATTTTCTTGTGAAATTCTGATCTTCCAATGATGTTTTTGGGGGAGCGACATTTTTTAAACGAACAAAAAGAGAGAGAATATAACTGCGAAAAAAAAAACTTCAAAAATGAATATGACAATTGCTTAAGTTTCATCTTGTAAAAGCTCCTTTTCTGTGATTGTGAACAGGGAGAAAAAATGGAAAAACATAAGTAGGCATTTAAGAAAGAAAGAAAGAAATAATGAAAGAAAGAAAAGAAAGTGAGTGAGTGGGTGAGTGAATGAGTAAAACAAAAGAATGCTGACGAGAAAAATATTGACGAAAGACAAAATAACAAAGAAAAAGGTTTTAAGAACGGAAAAATTATAAATGAATGTAGATAAAAAAAATATTGAAAAAGAAAGAAGTAGACAGAGATGATTTGTTTCGTGTCGCCCCGATAATACCACCACCGACAACAACAACCGAAAAGAACTCTAACGAGCAACAGCAAAATGTTTGCAAAGATTCGATCAAAAATGGCGTTGACCCAATACATTGGCTTCAGTTGAATTTGCCTCGTTTTCGTTTTTGAATTCGGGAATCTTTCCAAGCCCAAACGTTATTTCATTCCATTATCATATTGGCTCAAAGTCGCAGTTATAGAAGGTATAAACTAAATAATAGTAATTATTGCTTTCTTAATTTCGACACAAATGCAGCCTTCGAGTAGAAGTAATAGTCGTGGCAGAAATAATTGAGTCGACTGCATTTCAACAGTTTCAAATCAAATGGGAGAGAAAGCAGTTAGCTCTTGAATGATTCGAGTTTTCCTTCCTCTTTAAAACCCAGAAGAATACAAACTAGCTTCAATCAGAGCAAAAGAAACCTTCGCCAATTCAGTCAACCTAGTAAAAGAAATAGTTCCATTGTGATATCAATATTGTTGCACTTCTGAAGATTTCTATTATTCGTGTTTTTATTTTTCCGTTTTCTATATGTTCAGTAGCATACTACCCGTCAAAATGATGGGATTATTATGTTATTTGTGGAAACATTATACACATTTGTATTTCAGTAAAGCCATGCTATCCATTTCCCCTCTTTCTGTTTGCTTTAGCATGACAAAAGCACGGGCATCGCACAAACAAAAAAGCGACATGTCTACATCAAGAACCACAATGCCTAAAATACGAACGTGAGAGTAGAGATGCCAACAAAGGGTAGGATTAAAAGACTCCTGTCTACCATGAGATCTTCGTTAGCTCATTCGGTAGTGCAGTACTTGCGTATAAGGTAGCTTCCAGGGTTGATGCGGGTTCGATCCCCGCACGGAGTTCGTTTCTTTATTCACGTTTACGAATCAGGCCGCTCGTTTAGCAGTCGCTCACACCGGCACCGGGCAAATATAGGTTCTCAACTAATAAATGTCACTATAATTATCATATTCTGTCGGATATAAAATTATCCATCATTTGATTTCATACTATCGATATCGAGAGCCACAATATATTCGTGCCTAAAATACGAACGTGAGAGCAGAGAAGCCATCAGAGTATACTTATCATATAGAATTCTATACAAAAGTTCCTGTACCAAACTAACTCACTGTCCTTTTTTATCTTTTCATGCTTTCTTGTCTTTGAAAATGTTCCTCCTTTCTTTTCATTTCTTTCTTTTTTCCGTTATTTCCATTTTTGTACTACAGAAGTTTTGTTTAATAACTGATCAAACATGCAAGGTCGTCATCAGCACGGAGACGGAATGGGATTTGTGGCTAAAATGAGAACTTGTAATATCAATACATCACTCCCTTCGCCTGTCTTTACTGATCTAATCCAATCTTTTTGTTGTTATATACCGATGTTCACCGCTGTTCAATTTTGTTCCAGACAAACTGAATTTCTATGAGACGTAATGCAATTAAGATAAGATGAAATGGAACAGAAAAAAAAGATTAACACACCCAAAGAAGAAGAAAACTAAAGACAGACAGAAAAATCATCAATTTAAGCAGACTAAAATATACGTGACAAATTTGATGGTGAAACACAATTATCAAAACCGTTGTTTTTTATTTGTTTTCCACAATATATGCTGACATACTTTTAAAAACTTTAAAAATTTAATTCGTACTGACCGTAAAAGTAGTGAAACATTAGCAAAGCAGAATGGATATTGGTCCTTCCCCAGGAAATATGGCTAAGGCTTCCGAATGTATAGCGCCAAAAACACGTTATTTTCTGTATTTTCAATTTCTATAAAAAAAACCGTCAATCAAAACTATCACCGAAACTGTCAACATAGGTTTCTTCAGTGTTTGAGTTGGTCCGGCTGGCTGGCTAGTTATGTATGTATCACGCGTACAGGCCGTACCAATGGAGCTAGAGGGCTGATGATGAGTCTCCTGCTGTCTTCTTTCCTTTTCATATACAATCCGTCTGTGTCATCTCTGGGATGTAGGGCCTTGTGCATCGTCAAAAGTTTCCTAGTTCGCGGGTCCATTGATTGAGTTCATCCTTTGTCCACCCAAGAAATGGTCCTGTGTATCTTACTACCGCTACTTCCCATATGTTCATCCTTTTTATCACATGTCTGCTATTTATCTTAGTTTCTAATATTTCTATTTTTCTCCTAAGGTATTCCTTTATTATTTTATTTTTCATTTCTTATTGTTTTATAGAGTCACATTCGATAACCCCGAGGTGTTTATATCGGTCTTGTGTTGTTAATAGTTTTGTTGTCTGGTAGGTCTATTCCTTCCACAGCCATAAACCTTCCCCTGCGCGTTACCAATAGCGCACATTTGGCATCGGTGTGTTTTTTTAACTTTGTTGTACAACATTTCGAGTCCTTACCTGTTCTTTGCAAATAGTTTTATATCATCCATGTACATGGTGTGGTTGACTTTTACCTTTGTTTTAGAGAATTGGTATCAAGTTCAAACTCCGGTCGAGGCTGTTTATGTTCAGTTTGCCCTAATGCCCTTGGGAAGGACATGAATCCACCCTTTCTCCATCCAGCTATGGGTAAAATAGTAGAGCAGATGGGGCTCTCTAGCCTTGGGACGGCAATCAGTCTTAAGGCGGTTTGATGCCCAATTTGTCGTCCTTCCGACAGCTCCTGCAGGTGATGGAGTTCTTCACGTGCGTAATGTATGGCCACGTTCGCATGCTGTGAGAAATGGTGGGTTCTGACAATGTACTATATATACAAAGTAGATCTCGAATGCCTACCTCCCCTCAAGGTCTGTCTCATCCATGTACTTCAGAGTATCCTGCTACAAGATAGCTGACCAACCAATATTCGAGAGGCCCAAACCCTATCATCAGAGAATAGGATTGAAGAAGATGATGGACGAAGGGGTGTTAGAACCCATCTGGATGGTTGGACCCAACCCATCCTCCCTCCTACTCTCGTTGAGGTCCAGGTCCAGAGAGGAGAGTGAAAAGGGAAAGAAGCTTTTTGGGGGATGAGACAGATCACCCAGAGACTGTGGATGAGCAGGAGGAGATTGAGATTGGAGAGATAGACCTTGACGATCTCTTTAATGATGACGACTAGTTCAGGGCACAAAGGACTTAATTAACTGTCAAAATAAGGGTTTGGACCCAAATGGGGTGCCAACAGAGAAGATTACAGGACATACAGTTGATATCTAGTGTATATATGAAAATATATCATCAGATTCTCAACATTATTTGTTTTTCTTTTGTCTTTTGGCATGAAATAAAGTCAATATGGGTTTGAATCTGAACAATGGCCATTTTACTGAATTGTTTGGGTCGGGATGGAATAGAAAAGCTCATTTGTATGGTTGTATGTATATCTTGAATTGAGAGATAGGAGGAAGCTTCTGGGCAATTTTAAAGTTCCAAATTCGGATACATCAGCAACAGTAATTTCAATTAGCAGCAGCAACATTAACTCATAATAATGTACCACCACCATCATCATCACTACTATCATCACTACCACCACCATCAGTATCATCAGCCCCATCTACACGCTGAAGGTAGTTGTGGTGTTGACACCAGCATTTGAACCCACATGGTGGTCATCTTGAATTGTAAGATAGAAGGACATTCTGAGCAATTCTAAAGTTCCAGATTTGAATTCTGCATCATAAAAAATGTATGATTTGACACCGAGATCATCCATATCAGACTAGACGATGCACCTTTATTGCAATGATCATTAACTGTCAAAAAAGGGTTTGGACTTAATTAAACAGAGGAGAAACAGTTGTACCAACAGGGCAAACAGTTGATATCTAGTGCATATATGAAAACATTATTGCCTTTTTGTTGTTTTTGTCATGAAATAAAGTCAATATGAGTTTGAATCTTGACATAAACCATTTCACTGAAACCTGTATGGAAAATGTGTTTATTTGTTTCTGTATGGTGTTTACTTCAAAAGTTATGCAATTTCCTCTGTTTTTGGCTACGGTTTCAGGTTCTTACTCGGTGTAATATACGGTTGAAATGAACCCAAACGGACATTATTACAGCCTCTTAACAAGCAGAATCATAGAATAGACACTTAAAGGATTAGAAAAAAACAGATTACAGAACAAACAGTTGATATAAAGTGTATATATGAAAACATAACATCAGATTCTCAACATTATTTGTTTGTTTTTTTTGTCTGTTTTCGTCATGAAAGAAAGTCAATATGAGTTTGAATCTGAACAATGACCATTTTACTGAATTGTTTGGGTCGGAATTGAATTGAAAAGCTCATTTATCTCTGTTTGGTGTTTACTTCAAATGTTATACGATGTTCTGTTGTTTTGTGTCCGGGTTCAGGTTTTTACTAGATGTTATATAGGGTTAAATTGAACCCCATCGGGCATTATTACAGCCTGTTAACAAGACACAGGACAGACAGTTGATATCTAGTTTACATATGAAAACATATAATCGGATTTTTCAACATTATTTTGCTTTTTTGCTGTTTTTGTCCTGAAATAGAGCCAATATGTATTTGTATCTTAATGGTAACTACTCTTTTGAATTTATCCGGTCAGAATTGTATGGGAAAATGTGTTCATTTGTCTTTGTATATTGTTTACTTCAAACGTTATCCGAGTTTCTATTTTTTGGTGTCCGAGTTCGGGTTCGCACTAGGGTTAAAATGAACCCGGTGGACATTATTACAACCTGTTAACAGGCAAAATCATACAGTAGACACCTCAAGCATTAAGACAAAAACAGATTATAGAACAAACAGTTGATATATGTTTATATATGAACACTTTTAATCAGATTTCTCAACATTCTTTCGCTTTTTTGCTGTTTTTGTCCTGAAATAGAGACAAGATGTGTTTGAATCTTTATAATCTGAATTCCACGTGTCAGAATTGTATGGAAAATGTGTTCATTTGTTTCTGTACGTTATTTACTTCTACTAAGTTATGCGATTTTCTATCTTTCCGTATATATATATGTTCGTTTCTTTATTCACATTTACGATTTGGGCCGCTCGTTTGGCAGTCGCTCACACCGACGCCGGGCAAATATAGGCCCCCACTAATAAATGTCATTATAATTATCATATTCTGTCGATTGGATATAAAATTATCCATCATTTGATTTCATATATATATATATATATATCAGCAGCAGCAGCAGTTATAAGTCCACTGCTGGACAAAGGCCTTTCCCATCTCCTTCCATGACGACCTATCTTGTGCTAACCTTTGCCACGTCTTACTGGCAAACCTTTCTATCCCGTCCATCCATCTTGTATCTGGTCTTTTCCTACTGCGTTCACTGTCCCAGTCGGTTAGTCTTTGCTCCCATCTATTGTCATTTCTTCTTGCTAGGTGACCAGCCCATCTCCATTTTTGCTGTTTAATTATATGTATAATATCTTTCACTCTAGTTCTCCCTCTGATCCATGTTGATCTTTTTTCTATCTCTTAGACTTATCCCTAGCATTGCTCTTTCCATGGCTCTCTGTGCTATTCTAAGTTGGTTGTCAGCTCGTTTTGTTAATTTCCATGTTTCGCATCCGCAAGTCATGGCTGGTGTTATGCAACCGTTGTATACTTTACGCTTTAAGCACATTGTCAAGGTGCTCTTCAGAATGTCTCTATTCATGCCAAATGCTTTCCAACCTATCGTTATGCGTCGTTTTATCTCGCAGTCATGGTCTTTCTCTAGCTGTATTACCTGTCCTAGGTAGATGTATTCATTGACCTCTTCAAGAGTCTCTCCTTCCATCTTTATGGCCTGTTTGCGGACTTTATCGTTGAACATTACTTTTGTCGTTGTTCTGTTCATCTTTAAGCCTACTTTTTTACTTTCTCTATTTAGATCAGTTAACATATTTTGTAATTCTTCGGAGCTTCCGATGACACAAAAAAAACCCTTTTTTCGGTGGATGAGTCCATGGTTTCCAATGGTATGTTGGAGATATTTTCATCAGCAAATGCGTTACCTTTAAATGGAAGAGTCCATGGTTACAGAGAGAGAACCAAGAAAATAGATTTTCATAGGTTAACTTTTGCATATGCTGAGAGTATGATTGTTATTGTTATCTGATTTAGGATAGATTTGCTAAAAAAACTTTCTTCTCTAATTCTTTTGGCGAAGTTCATAGACTTGTGCTGCAATCAGTAATTAAGCCCTTTGTTTCGGCCGCAATTTGAAAGAACATTGTTTGTTGGCAACAACATTCTATTTTTAATATTCCGTGGCCATAAATATCCGAAGATTATGGCAGGGAAGGGAGGGGAGGACGTCTTTTGATTACTCGACCTAAATCTCCATTGTTATCACAAAGTTCTTTTTAGTGTTGCAACACAATTGTTAGTGCTTCTTTATACATCGAATATTTTTGTTGATTACATACAAAAATGAGTTCGTCCATTACATAAGAGTTTGGATTTGAAAGCTTTGCAATTCACTCTTCGAAAGAACTGCTTTGTTTCTGTAACATTGATGCGAACAAATATATTGTGTATGCCATATGACACAAGTCTGACGTTTTGCTTTTTAAGGAAATATTTTGCGGGTTTCAGTTAAAACACATAATTTCGTTTTCAGAGTGTTTTATGTTTTGCTACCGATTTAAAAAATGGGGTCTTCCGTGTTTTAAAAGTGGGTAACTTCTTTAATTTAAAATTGAATAACTCCTTTATTTTTCAAGTATTTCAATGGAATTTGGTATGGGGCTGCGGGGAGGTATGAAGACTTTGGTATGGTGAGTTATGGGTAATCCAATTATTTGCTACCGGAATTAAAAAATAGTGAGTTATGGTCGATCCAATTGTTTGTTTACATCTTATATATAATATCAAATTGGATAAGTTCTTTTCATTTTAAATTGGATAACTTTTTATTTTTAAAGATATTTCAATGAAATTGTGTATGAAGGTTGGGGGAAATATGAAGACTTTGGTATAGTGAGTTATGGGTTATCCGATTGTTTGCTACCGTTTTATAAACAAGACCATGTGTTTGGTTCCAATTGGTCTAAAATGTTCAATCCTTGACGACTTCTTTTCTGAAATTTAGTTAGAATGTTGGATAAACCTCCGGAATTAAAAAAATATTGAGTTATGGTCGATCCAATTGTTTGTTTATATTTTATGTAATTTAAAATTGGATAACTTCTTCTCATTTAAAATTGGATAACTTTTTATTTTTAAAGATATTTCAATGAAATGTTGTATGAAGGTTGCGGGGAAGTATGACGACTTTGTTGTAGTGAGTTATGGACGATCCGGTTTTTTGTTTACGTTTTATAAACAAAGACCATGTGTTTGGTTCCAAAAACCATGTGTTTGGTTCCAAAAACCATGTGTCTTGTTCCAAGAAATATGCGTTTCGTTGCAATTTGTTTAAAATTTTCAATTTTTGACCAACCTTGCTGAAGTTTAGTTAGAATGTTGGGGAAACCTCCGGAATTAAAAAGTGGTGAGTTATGGTATTTTACGATGGGATAAATACAGATAGGTTATATGGTAATCAAGATAGGTTTTCTACCGGAGAGCTTTATACTTTTGAGTTTTTACCTTTGTTTCTTGAATCTTTGCTTACAACTTGTCTGCAAAATATGTAGGTTTTGTTGGTTCAGAATTCCTCTGAGAAAAATCTCTTGCTCTTTGAAGAGAATCATTGCTCCAAAAATAAGAACAGCATGGAAAGCTCTCAAGAAAGAACAGTGAAATGAGTAAAAACACGGAGAAACTGAGGGGGGAAATACCAGTGCACAACACCACCAATCTAGTTTAAAGAAATTTAAATAAGAAATAATTACTGTTTTATGTTCAATTTATTTATGTAATTACCTTTTAGTGGTTATTCGCTTGTTGTTTTGGTGCCAATAGATACGTTGCAATTCGGAACGAAATAATTACTGTTTTATGTTCAATTTATTTATGTAATAACCTTTTAATGGTTATTCGCTTGTAGTTTTGATGCTAAATAGAAACGTTGCAATTCGGAAGGAAATAATTACTGTTTTATGTACAATTTATTTATGTAATAACCTTTTAGTGGTTATTCACTTGGTGTTTTGGTGCTAATAGATACGTTGCAATTCGGAAGGAAATTATTACTGTTTTATGTTCAATTTATTTATGTAATAATCTTTTAATGGTTATTCGCTTGGTGTTTTGATGCTGAATAGAAACGTTGCAATTCGAAAGGAAACACTGAGGATACTGTCTCACAACGATTGGAATTAGTGGATACTTCAAAAATCTATTATTAGTTGTATTAGTATTAGTGGCGGTGATGGTGTTTAGCAGTAGTATTATATGTCATGCATTTACACGCCCATACCAGGTACGTTTGGAAGTAATCGTTGGATATTGAACAACAAGAGTCTTCAAACCTACAGCAACTTCCTCAGTCTTGGGGACATATTTTGGTTTGGCATTATCATGAGCCGCGTATTGTAGCTACACCAGACCCAACGGTTCATTATTTGTGATACTGACCCAGGAATAGTATGGTTCTATCGTGGGTTCTGTCACATTCAGTGTACTATCGACACCATCCATTGATTCGCAGGTATAGTCAGACGGAATCGAGCGTTTAGAAAATCAGTACTGGTAAAGTTGTAACGTTTCTATAACGTTATATTTTATTTAGCTTTCTCTCTCATTCATCGTGAGTGGGCTTTCGTTGTATTGCTCACTTTGAGGGATGACATCGTAACAAAGTTCGTGGATGCATATGCTACATATATAAGTCACATTCAATGACACCAAATGGAAACTTAAATAAAAGAAAACATACAGTTTAACACATTTTCTTCCATCAACCCAGCAGAAATGCAAGTAAGATAGACGTTTATTTTTACAATCATTAAATTTATAATACGATTCGGATTTTTAAAGAAAACTACTTACTTGGTCAACACATTGCGGAAAAGATTTCTCTCGTATTAGATCGGGGATTTTATTTTCTCTGGCCATCAAAGCTTCTGTTTCCTTTTCGTCTGTTTCGTATTTTGAATATTTACAGACGATTATATCTGTCAAAAGAATCAAAGTCTTTTTATCAGAAAAGCACCTTTAACCTTGCAACGATCATTCAGGAACCAGCTTTCGTTTTTTCCTAATAGTGCGTGTATTTCCAGTGGCGACATAGCAGATTTAACTTTGCAATTTTGTTAATGAAGCCGTATTTAATTTGTTGAACAGCTTTTTCTGTTGTTGTTGTTGTTGTTGCTGCTGTTGTTGTTAGTGGTGGTATTTTGTTATATTATGTTTTTCAATTCTTTGTATAATCAAATTAATGTAATTAAATTACGTAAATGTGCTTTTAATGCTGGACAAACAAGTACATGTGATAGCAGAACGAGTTTCTACTGAAGTATTTCAGTACAGAGTGTTATTTTGTATACGGAGGTGGTTCAATGTTTCCATTTCCGAACAGACGAGTTAATATAGTGGCTTTTTCCCAAGCAGTTTCGAAATGATTGAATGTTGGAAGGTTCTCTATATGTAACGGAAAAGGAGGAAGCATGAGTGTAAGGATATTAGTCTTGTTGAGTGACGTCTTGTTGAGTGACGTTGTAATATCAAGAAGAAGGTTTATCAAAAGAGCAAGAAGCTTGAGTGTAAGGATATTAGTCTTGTTGAGTCACGTCTTGTTGAGTGACGTTGTAATATCAACAAGAAGATTTATCAAAAGTGCAAGAAGCTTGTGTGTAAGGATATTAGTCTTGTTGAGTGACGTGGTAATATCAAGAAGAGTTATCAAAAGAGGAAGAAGCTTGAGTGTAAGGATATTAGTCTTGTTGAGTGACGTCTTGTTGAGTGACGTTGTAATATCAAGAAGAAGCTTTATCAAAAGAGGAAGAAGCATGAGTGTGAGGATATTAGTCTTGTTGAGTGACCTCTTGTTGAGTGACGTCTTGTTGAGTGACGTCTTGTTGAGTGACGTTGTAATATCAAGAAGAAAACCGAGTTCGAATTTCGACTGAGGCTGATTGTTTTCACTTAACACTAATGCCCCTGGGAAAGGTAGAAATCCACAATCCTGCGCGTTGTCCTATTACCAGATAACTTGTCAAAAATGTCTTGTCACTGGCATGCCACGATGGTTGACGGATATAGAAGTGGATGGGTGAACACTGGGGAAAACCACTCTCCCATAGCTACCTCTAAATCAAATTGTTGTTACATCCATTGTCAACCTTGATTTGTTGTTACACCCATTTTCAAAATAAAGATCTGTTTTTGCTTATTTTCAATCGTTAACCTCTGCGCCATCAGATTTGAGCATATGTATTAATGGTTATATATTGTTTAATTCAAGAGGATGTGCGCTCATTGATTGCTTAGAACTAAATGACCATCGGACCGTTTTGTAAACTTTGATAGCATTTTAGGGACAACCAGAATTGTTTTTCTCACAATCTGTTTTTTCTCAATTCATGCAAGACAAGAAAGATGACGGATCGAATGTTTCAACTTTCGTTGGAGATTAGAAATGAATCTTCTTCACTTTCTTTGTCTCTAATTCTTCCCTCTTGACTCTATTTGTGCGCCAATGTCACTGCATTTATTCCAACTGGGCGTCTGTGATTTATTATTTATTTAATTAACTGAAGCCGAGTAACTGCGTCATTCATCCACCTGCAACGAGTGGAAACACTTTGACAGATTAGCCACAGCTGAGAGGGTCCAGTCATGAGAAAATCGAATGGGGAAGAGTGACTATGCATGATTTATATATAACTGAAGGAGAGTAACCACGTTATTCATCCACCTGCATTCTGTGGTAACACTTTGACAATTTAGTTACAGTTGAAAGAGTGCGGTCATAAGAAAATCCTGACCACAGTGACTAGAGATGATCTGCATCAAGAACATACGTTCTGCTTCGGAACACGATGGGCTTTTCAAAGCTTTTCATTCAAGAGATAAGAATCACTGCAGAAAACAACATTCGAGTCGACAAATTAAATTAGACTTTTTTTGGCCCACACAATACAATTTTA
>VCCN01000574.1:1011734-1022021 GCA_006491835.1 Architeuthis dux
TCATTATCGGTCCATATATAATAAAGCCGTGCTGAAAACAAGTTTCAAACCGTTGCTACAATTACCAAAATAGTTCAATTATACCTTTAAACCAACTTTTCATCCCCTAAAATAACATATTGAATTTACACATTGTCATTTCCAAATATGACTGTAAGATCATTGTACAATGGGTATTGTGAACACCTTAAATGTTTTACAAAGCCAAACAAATGGAGGAATGGTCCGATACAGTTAAAGCTCACATCTGCAAATGCATAATTATGTGCACTGAAGTCCGGCTTCAGAGCAGGAGCAGCAAGTGCAAACTTTGTTACAGGAACTTTTGTAATGAAACTCATTTGAGCCTCTGCTATTGTTATCCACACAGGCACCCGATCTTCTGTGTCTTTCTTCCAGCCCCATTCACTCTTCACATGCTGTATGAGTGCATCCTACAAGATAGATTACATGTATTGACTTTAATGGGGTCAGGAAACAGTTATAATATGTATACGCTCCCTCGGTTTAGACGGTAGAGCACTATTGTAGGGAATTAACTATTTACACATAGCTCTCCGGAGTATTTCGAATTGAGCACTTTCGTAAATAGATAAAAACATATAGGTTTATATGTGTTTAAAAATTACCTACATCCGACGAGGTTTCCTGGAGCGTTGGTAAGAAGTCGGACTGCTGGCCCAGAGGTCCGGTTTCAATCCTAGCTCGAGGCAACAAGGTATAGTCAGTAGCCATATTATATATAGTGTCAAATCCACATACAGCGCTGTTTCGTCGTCTTACGACTCATCAGTGTGGCTACTGACTATAAATACCCTGGTGCTGCGAGCCAGGATTGAAGCCGGATCTCTGGACCAGACGTCCGACATCTTACCAATGCTCTGAGTCACCGCGGCGAATTAGTAGGACATTTTAATCCATATAAACTCATATGTCTTAATCTATCTACGAGAGTGCTCAATTCGAGTTTCTCCAAAGAGCTAAGTGTAATGTTACGATGGTATATTATATTAAGTTATATGTACGGTAGTTGTGTTTTGAAAATGAAGTAAGAAACTTTTATGTGTGGAACACATTTTGCAAATTACCAAAACATATTTACATGGTAAGGATTTTCTCCAATTTATAAATGATATTCCAAGAGTAACTCACCTGTGTTGGCGGTATATGTTCAAATGATCGCCTCTTCGTGAACAGTGATCGTCGTACACCATTGACACTGTCTCCATTTGTCCATCTGTCATACAGCAGAACTGGATAGAAGGGGTTATCTGCCATTAAAAAAAAGCTTCTGTTACTTCACCAAAGCGCTCCCTAGTTAACCATGCTGTCTTCTTTCCTTTTTCTCTGAATGCTGATGTTGTGTCAGTCCCAGTGAAACTGCGGAAGCCCGGAAGTGCTATGGACTTGTTTCTGTCAAGTCGTGTGCAGATTGCTCTTACGCCATACATCTTCCTCTCCTTTCCAGTTCTAAAGTCAACCACAACGTCCATATCAGGAAATGTGTCATTGAAGGTATGGAAGTGTCCAATAAATAGAACCAGGACATCTGTGTCTGATCCATGGGTAAATGTATGCGCGGCTTCTTCATATGGTGAATCTTGCATTTCAAGATCTAGTCCTTTGTGAACAACAGATTTGTGTTGAGTGATGTAGATGTCTTGGTCTGGTGGGAATTATCTTGCTAACTGTATACTGATCAGTTCATTCAATTCTTCGAATGTCTTAAAATGTCTTTGAAATGGGTTTTCTGTGGGATTTTTGTAGATCCTGATACTTTGACTCTACACCCGATTCATCTGTTGTCACGGGTTCCACTTTTAATGGTTGACTGGAAGTAACGATCTTGGACAATGTCCACCCTTTTGACAGTCTTCAGTCTGATGTGTTGATGTGTTGCACAAACTCATTTGAATATTCTTGGAAGGTGTTTCCTGCTGTACAGTAGCAATCCACCCTCTTCAAGCAAACGAATATTTTGTCAGCTTTTTGTAGTTCTGATTTTGTTCCTATGTAAAGTTGACCAAACTCAGAAACGGATGGTGGATATGGTTGATTTTCATGAGTGAAAAGTTCAGCCAAGTCTCCTTGATTTTCAATAAACATTATTGAGCACAGTGTTACATTAGACTTCAGTGATGCAATATGTTTCCCAGTGATGTCTTGGGTTTTGGTGTTTTGAACAACGGCAGAGAATTCCGTCTAATTGTTGCTTGTACAGTTCTTTCTCGTTTGACAATAACATCTTCTTTAAAAGACTCATATTGCTTCTGTCCAATATTCTTAACATTCTGGATAGTTGTGATGACAGACTAGTAGTTCTGGACATTTGTCTGCAAATGGGTTGCCATATTCAGCTTCAATTGTAGTCAGAATATTTATACTTTGTTCCGGAAATCTCCTCTGTGATGCAGCCGGTTCTTCATGGTGTTTGTAATCAGCAGTGTTAGCATTTGAAGCTCAAATTACGTCTTCAAACGTATGAATAAGGCGTGCTTGCTCTAACATCCAGCGATGAAATACTTGTGGATTTGGGGTCAAACCTACAGCTCCACCATTTCCTTTCACTGTACAGTTCTCCTGTTCATGCTCCTCATCTATAGGCATAAATGAGAAACGAGTGCCTCTCAAAACAGGAAAGCCGTGGAGAAAGGAATGTAATAAAGAAATCTCCTGCTGTGTAGAAGTTTCTTCTTTGAGAATCATGCGTGGGGTGGGGGTTTAGTTGACGGCTAACAGCGCCTGTCTGAGTGTCGCAGAGGATGCTTCCAGGGAAACGGTCACATGGTTGACTGTCTCGTAGCGTGGTCATCTTTGGGTCATATTGCCAAGGCCCGGACGTAGTAGTAATTTAAACCCGTTTAAAGGGCCAAATTAGCCAGCAGAAATGACATGTGTTTCTTTATGAATCTCTTTTTCTCATAGTGTGTTTATTTTAGCAGCTATCTTGTTGTAATTTTGTGAGAACATGTATCAGTGTTAGCCTACATACTGTGCAAATTCAAGTTAGTAAGTAATTTTGTTTCCCTTTTCAAAGACATAATTATAATGGCGGGCATCTTAAAAAATGGCTACCACGGCCATAATATAATACATTTTTGTTGGGTCCATTGAAAATATTAATCTTATATACCTAAGCTATCATCCCTGAAAGTTTGGTAATTTTGTCCGGCATGTAACGCCACCCGCCCCCCTTTTCTTGCCCTAAGAGATCGGACTATATTCATAATATTATTATTTCTATCTGAATAATAACTTTATTATTGTAACCCATTGTAAAAAGTAGTAACACATAATACAAAATGGATACTTGCTCATAACACAAATCATCTGGTCGTATCTGACGTTGTTATATAGTTTGCCATTTTATGAACTACAGAAACACGCGTCTATCTTAACTTTACGTTGGAATTAAAGTGACGTCATTCTTTTTCTTCTTCAACTTCCTCTGTTCTTTTTAAATGTGAGCAAAATATGTCATTTTGTTGTTTTTAATTATGTTATATTAGATGAAGTATTGTAAACGAATGTTATCAATTTTTGACTATTTAACTTTATCTTAATTTTAATTGCAATGTTTCTTTTGGTTTCTGTTGATTGTACTATTAGTAAAACAATTATTTTATTATTCATTTTTGGGAAAAGTGAAGAAAAGCGTCGTAATTTCTGAATTTACGAAGAATTGTAAGCAAATTTGTAAATCAATGATCACTGAGTTCAGAACAGAAAAACGAAACAAATAAAGATGTCATATATTTCATTCTCTATGACTGATTCTGGTCTGTGCATATACCAGTGGCGCGTTATAGTCAAGTCCTACTCGCTTGCATTGTTCCCAGTAGATCACCTTCCCCACTAAACATATCTCTTTTTGTACTCTTTATGGTTTAACTTATTATTATTATTATTTATTTATTTCCTTGATTTGCGTTTTCATACAATCATATACCAAGTCTTTCCCCTGAGACCTAAGGCAAATGAAGGTTTTCTTAGGAAGTTATTGAGCATTTTCTTTTTTTTTTTCCCCACTCCTTTTTCGTATATCATTAAAGAGGGGGTGGGAGACAATGTTAAACAGAGAGTTCATGTGAGTAAAGGCAGAGTTTCACTATTGAATTGAGAGAGTTTTTCTGAGTATGTGAGCAGTGCCCATTAGCACAATCTTTTGTATCTCAGCCAACGATGGATTTCTTGGGAATATTATTATTATTATTATTATTATTATTATTATTATTATTATTATTATTATTATTATTATTATTATTGTTGTTGTTGTTTTGAGGTTACAACAGTAATGATGACAAACATTATTGTTATTCAGTTGGTCGCTGTAAGGAGCATAATACTTGGTGTCTTCTACCCACTTGTTTTTAGAAATAGTGTAAGCGAACGACTTACCATGCTTAGTCTGGATTCCTGGCGAGTAAGAAGACGGACCATTGCCGGGAAAGCACTTTACCCGTTCAACATGATGATGCTAGTTCGTCACTTACAAATTCTTTATTCCGATTTTATTGCCTGTCTATATCGACAGAATTTATACCTCCAGATTACCTGGCCGTGAAATAAAATTGCCTTTCCCATGCCCAAAGCAAATAAATGGTTTGCGATTGTGGCAGTTTATTGGTCTCGTAGGTAACGCGTCCGATAACGCTCCGAGTTTAAACGTGTTGCCTCTTTTGGTAACAATATTCATCATACTGGCTGGTTAGGAATATCTATCATGAATTGATGATAGACAACATAAAATGAAACGTGTTATTCGTTCAGATTTTTTTTATCTTGTCCACGCCTGTCAGGTGTGTCTATAGTTTAGATTAAGCAGAGATTCTAGAAACTTTTCAGAAATATTTTGGGAAAAAAGATATCATGAACGATAATATAATACCCTACAGAAATTGTTAAATACTTCCGTCGGGAAGGACATTGTTTGCCATGTAAAACGTTGTCTCTCCTGTCCTCATAAGTATTTCGAAGTGAAGAGTTGTGTTTGCTAAAAAAAGAATAGATCGTTATCAGTGGGAACAATATCCAAAGGATATAATATTAGGTTCCAAATGGAGTCATGAGGTTTCGGGCGGTATTGTAATATGAATAAGCGGCCCGCGTTAGTAAAATAATCTCTGTTTTCTGTTGACTGACGTTGGGTGTCCACAGAATTAGCCATAGCTTCTTGTTATCAAACTGAATGGCGCTAGTCCGCTTCACCGGTTTCTCTCTTTGTACAGCGTTCAAAATCCTTTGCAATCGTTGCATTGACTTGCTTTTCATCACAAACTTCGCTTATTTTACGATGATCCAGTCATTATTTCCCATCAGAGAAACAAAAAGAATAGCACGGGTTGTTTATATTCTTGTCTTCTCACCACTACTACTAAAAGTAGAATTCGTAATGGGAAAGACTTATTAGGGACCTAAAAGTGTGTACTGCACGTTTATTGGCCAACCGATTGCTGAGTCACTGGAAGAAGGACTAATCAATAGAAACGTTCAAAGGATTAGCGTCAGTCTGTCTCAAATTCGGAACGGATAAGAATATTATTCAGTAGCTATCAGAATTCAGAGCGGACAGGGCTTTGTGTTCATCGACTGGACACGGGTAATCAAAGAAGTCACTGGGTGTAGATTGAGAAGACAACTGAGACAATTGAACGAATCTCAAATAAAATTAAGAGAAAACATACACATACACACATATACACACGCACACGTAACATACACATACACATACACACATACACATACATATACACATACACATATACACATATATACAAATACATACACACATACACATACAAACATCAACTAGAATTAAGGGAAAGCACACATACACATGCACATACACACATATATACACATACATACATATACTCACATATATACACACACTCACATGCACATACATATACATACATACATTTACAAACATACACACGCATACATATATACACATACACTAATACACGCATAAACACATACATATACACATTCACAGATACACATACAGACACAAACATACACACACAAACATACACATAAACATATTCTTACACATACACATAAACATGCATACACATATACACAGACGCATTTACACATGCACATACACACACATATATATACACACTTACAAACTTAACAAACACGTATATACACGCATACACACATGTGAACACATACATGCATACACATACACATACATACACATACATATGCACATACATATATACATACATACATACATACATACATATACACATACACAAGGGCGGATTGGGATCCCAAAACGGCCCGGCAAAAACACCTAAAATCGACCATTTAATCTGGCCAACGCTCCCAACCTGGGGTCTGTGGACTCTGGGGTGTCCACAAAGGTATTACTGTGGGTCCATGAGCTTGTGAAATTGGCCGACCTTTCTAAAGCCTGGTCCGTGGGAGAAATTGTTTAAATGAAAAGGGTCTTTAGTAATTAAAAGGTTGGGAACCATTGAATTAGGCTATAATTCTGCCAAGCGCAGCGAACCTATACAGCTGGTGTTAGGGGGTGCTGTACGCGCCCGGTGGAATTTTGAAAGTTGACCACTTACAGTCCCATTTTGGGGTCATAACATATAAAAAATAAAATTAAAACAAGACACAAACTGCGTTTTACCCCAAGAAAACAGTTCTATGCTTCAGATATTTCAGTGGGGCAGGTTTTAAACTACTATATTTCCAAATATTTCCGTGAATCTGGGAGCAAAAAAGGGATGTTTGCAATGATATGATAATACGAAAACTAAAGTTAATCAAGTTATTGCATTCCGGCCCCTCATACATTTGTATTTAATAACTAAAAATTGAAATAATTCAGTTAAAAATTACGGAACATTAGATAGTGTTGAACTTTACACTTCTCGATTATTAAAACACAGTTTTATTTAATAAAAACATTTCAGAAGTAATCACGGAAAATAAAGAATTTTAAAATTCTAAAAACATTTATCCTTAAATTAAGCCGAATTAAGTTTCGAATATAATTTTAACTGATTTAATTTCTGCGGGGACTTATCTTTATAGAAATGTTATAGATATTTTTAGTAACTACATACTATACAGGTTCCATAAAAATATGTTCACAAAATGTTCTTATAAAAATACATTCATAAATGAATTAGTACCGAAAATTTCAAATTTCAAATTTCGATAATTGGTTAGTCTTTGCCCCCTCTATTGTCATCTCTTCTTGCTAGGTGACCAGCCCATCTCCACTTTTATTATTATTTGTATAATATCCTTCACTCTAGTCCTCCCTCTGACCTATATTGATCGGTTTCTATCTTTAAGAGTGATTCTTAGCATTGCTCTTTCCATGGCTCTCCATGCGATTCTAAGTTGGTTTTCAGTTCTTTTTGTTAATTTCCATGTTTCGCATCCGTAAGTCATGACTGTTGTTATGCAACCGTTGTATACTATACTGGGATTTTTTCCCAATCATTCTTCTTATGAAATGAACCAAGGTTAATTACAATGAAATTAACTGTTATACAAGTTTGGGGCGTTTTTTGTCATTATGTTTAGTACATTAATTTCTAAAAAGAATATTAAATTGATATTAAAACTGTTAGATTAATATGATTTTATTTTCTCTAAAAGTGCGTTTTACCAAACCGAAAAGATCCCTAATTGCTGAATTAATGAAATCTTAAGTAAAAACCAGGCAGACACAAAGACAGCATGAACAAACAATATTTATTACATTCTTGTAGTTCAGACCTTTTATATGTGATGAGATGTTGTGACATGGAGATTTCCCAAATCTGTTTTCATAAAACTTGAAGTTTACTCCCCAAATCTTTGAGCGGCATAAGCATGATAATACGAACATATAAATTACAAAATAGACAACATTAATTGAATTATACAGTTGATAACCTCCAACATAAAATTGCATATACAGTCACCTACAACTAATGTAGAGAGCAGTATTTTGTTTAGTAGCCTCTGGGCCGTACTTAAGACAGTGCAACCTTTTTTGGTTGAAAATAATAGCTACATACATAAATAGAAGAACCCCCAAGAAATGTTATGCACTGGGCCAATTGAATGTTAAATTCGACGCTGTCAGTGTCAGTAGCACAGAGGTATTGAAACCACGGGGACCAATCAGGTCATCAGCCTCCTGCTGTGGCTCCCAAACTTTATTATATGACGGCACACTAAGAACAATCTTTGACTTATTCGGCAAACCAATGAACATATCGTATTCATAATTTTATATTTCATTTTTGTTTTGATTTGTATTGTATTGAAATTACGGGGACCAATCAGCTTATCAGCCTCCTGCAGTGGTTCTCAAACTTTATTGTATGACGGCACACTAAGAAATCTATTTGACTTGTTCGGCACACCAGCTGTAAAAATGAAATTAATTAGACGAACACATTTTAATAGTCAATGAACGAAACTTTTCTATCAGGCACAATGATATACGAACTCATAATCCCTTTTCCCTTTCATCTGTCGCTTAAAAAACAAAATCTAGTGATAAAACAACTAGATTGGCAACTCTGCGGTGGAATGCTAACATATACAGGACACGTTCAAGGCTCGAAATACATGTTTCTGTATTTGGAAAAATCTACACTTGAGAGACAGTTGCGACACACTATCGTGCCGCAGCACACAGTTTGAGAATCACTGGCATGTATGTGTGTGTATGTTTATTTGTGTATGTGTATGCATTTGTATGTGTATGTGTGTATATGCATGTATGTATGTATGTGTATGTGTTCATATGTGCGTATGTGTATATGTGTGTTTATGTGTATATGTGTATATGTCTGTGTATATACATTTATATGTATGTGTGTATGTGCGTTATTCGTAATTTTCTTTCAGAATCGCTCTGTTGTCTCATACTCAATTGTACCCGTTTACAGGGTTCAGTTGTGAAAAGAGACAGGCTTGGAGAAAGGGCTAAACATGGGTTCTCTACACTCGCACATTATGAAGTTGAATTAAACGAAGTAAGTGTTTCTTCATTCCCCTTCTACAGAGAACAAAGGCTTTCTTAAAAATGAACGTTTCTGCCCTCCTTCTTCTTCTCAGTGCCGAATGTCGGTTATATCCATATGCATATATAGATATCCAAACAGTTGCATGAATCACGGAATATACAGGGTGTCCCTAAAGTCTAGACACATAGGAAAAATGCATATTTTCAATAAAAAAAAGTTGAACAACATTTTATTTAATTGAAATATTAATAAGTAACATCTTCAATGTGTTTTCCACCATTTTTGATGGAAAGTTCAATGCGCTTTGCGAGATTCACATGAACCCGATGTATTAACTCCACGTTTCCGTCAATTTGAGCACATTCATTTATGATGCGTTCCCTTGGGTGTCTCGTATCTCAAGTACATACATATTTCAGATGATGACTCCCCAAATTGCCTTTTAATTTATTTTCTATCCCAGATGATCTAAATTTGTCTAACTATTCTTAGAATTATAGTTAGTTATAAATAGTGATATTCAAACTTTAGCGACAACCTGTATATCTCAACTTCGTCATTGCCCCCACTGGATGTTTAATGCCGAATATAATTCCTTTCCTTGAATTCAAAAAGACTTTTTTTAAAACATTGAAAATAATAATTAGATCTTTGCCTAGCTGTCAAGCAAACTAAGAGGATTTTCTACACCCTTCTATTTAAATCAATCTACATTTGTCAGGAGTTTGTACTTCCTAATTGCTTACTTAAAATAAATGCTTTTTGCCGTCCCTCCCCCGTTCACCAGGCAGCGTCGATGAGTTGCAGGGGAATTTTAATGTGAGCAAACTCTTAATAGAAAACGACTGAACAGGGTGCCTGGCTTGGATCTATGGTTGTTATGAAGGGAGACTGACAAACCATTAGCTAATATTTTGCGTTTGATGCTCACGGGTCTCCTATGGTGGCCTTCTTCTGTACCCTACCAAGCTCCCCTTAAACCAGACTAAGTAAAGCTTAAATAAACTAAGGACAATTAGAGGTTCGCGCTGTGATGCAGTGGCTAGTGTACTAGTTTCTAAAGTGGACACCGACGAGTTCCTTCTTCCTGGGTGCTCTATAAATACAGCTTTACAACAATCAACACAATTCTTGCCATTCAGAGCAAAATGGAAGACGATTCCTGCGTTCCATGTTTACATCAAATGCTTTCTTTAACGAGTCTTCTTTGCCTTCTACAGGTTTTTGCACAACAAAATGAATGACATTCTCTAGCTTTGAGAAGGGTCATTAATATTCCAATGGT
>VCCN01000574.1:1166445-1179197 GCA_006491835.1 Architeuthis dux
CCTTCCTTGATTATCCAAGTCCACGATTTTCCTCCTGTGGACCAAGGTACTATACAACGCCTTTTCATCATTTACAATAGGCATCCATCAACTTGATAGGATCCCTGGACAGCCCCCCCCCGCCCTGGCTTGTAATACTGCGTCATAATGGCCAATTAGCGTTCAACTCTGGGTTTGAATCCCAGCAGTGCCTCACACTATTTATTAGAAACCGTCAACCAAAATTGTCAAAATAGGTTTCTTCGGTGTTCAAGTCGGTCCGGCTGGCTATGTATGTATCACGAAGTACAGGCCACACCAATGGAGCTAGAGGGCTGAAAAGTTCAACATTTATTCATTATTATGTTTAGAAAAAACGTTTCTTATAACCCCACCCCCATAATAGGTTTTTAGTGGCTGGTTCAATTTACAATGTAAGTTTATGCTAAAGTTATCCCTAGTTTGTACCCGCTTGTTTTCGGAAAATTGGATAAAGGTGATATAAGTAACTTATTCATTCGTCACTATATTTTTTAATTGATCACCCCCAGCACGACATGCTGCCAAAAGATGACGGTTTCTATTGATTGACTAAGCAGACCTGTTTTATTAACCTTCAAACCATTACTATTCTGATTGCCGAAATCAGAACCAAGTTCAACATTTACACCTTATTATGTCTAGAAAAAACTTTTTTTTGTTTTTTATAACACCACCCCCATAATAGGTTTTTAGTGGTTGGTTCAATTTACAATGTAAGTTTATGCTACTATTACCCCTATTGTGTAACAGGATTGCTCAGACCAGTAAATAATCAAATAAATAACATTTATAAAAAACAAAAGAATTAACATGAATTAACCTTTCGAGCCTTCCTTGATTACTCTTGTCTGGCTTATAGTTTAATAGTCAACTATTGGAATAGCGATTGTGCACCAGCCAGGCTCTGTGATAGGAGATCTCAGAACCACTCTCCCATACACATATGGTTGTGACTTTTGTATTAATGCCGTATTAAAAGGAGACTAAAAAGCGGGTAGGGGATCTGTTACACCGCTGGCCGGAGTGATTTCATCTGTTGTCTTTTTGATGAAGTAGAAGAGGAGGCACAAGGCTAAAATGATTGGAGATGGATAAGAGAAGAAGAGAGAGAAAAAGAACAGGAAATGGAAATACAAAGAGAGTAACACGGGGAGGGGGAGAGATTAAAAAGGAAACAGGTCTGCTTAGTCACTCAATAGAAACCGTCATGTTACCAACATCTGTGTTGGGGGTGATCAATTTTAAAAAGGGGGTGACGAATGAATAAGTTACTTCTCTCACCTCACGGGCACAAACTAGGGATCAATTTAGCATAAACTTATTATTTAGTGTGAGGATTTACCCCCCCCCCTCCTCCTCCAAAAAGAACAAACCCGTTTTTTCTAGACATAATAAGGAGTAAATGTTGAAATTTTCAGCCTTCCATTGGTGCGGCCTGTACATAGCCAGCCCGACTTGAGAACTGAATAAACCTATTTTGACAGTTTCGGTTGACAGTTTTGGTTGATTGTTTCCAATAAAGAGATATTGAAGGGCGGGGGGGGGACAGTGCGTTTAATAACAAGGAGCAGGGGGGTAATAAAGTTGATAAAGAAAATAGAGAGAAAAGGAAAACACGATATAAAAGAAATAAAATGTATTAACTTTCCTGTGGGGAAAGAAGAGAAAGAAAAAAAAAACAAAGAAAAGAGAAGAAAAAAATTAAGAAGAAAAAGATAGGAGAAAGAGACAACAGAGAGAAGAGAGAGAGAGAAAGAGAGAGAGAAAGAGAGAGAGAGAGAGAGAGAATGTGTGAAAGAGAAAGAGAGATGATATTAAAGAAAAAGAAAGGGGTAACAATGAAGAAAAGTGAGAGTGAATCATAAATGAATAAAACTTTATAGGGCAGCCCTTAAAAATATTTCAGATATCAAAACCTTTTTGTATGTTAAACTAGACCTAATTACAAGATATTTTCAATTGCAAGTTTTCTGAAATTTCTTTGTTTGTGGGGGCAAAACCCCCTCTGATGTAGTTATCATATATGGTGCCCACAAAAAGTGACCAAAATGGAAAATAAACAAAAATTAAAATATAAAGATAAATAAAACATAGAATTAAAGAATAACATTCAATATAATGAATAGATACAAAAAATTGATATTGACAAAAAGAAAATAACACCTCCGGGTTGATTTTAAAATATTATTGTGCGCGCCAAAAACAGGCTAATTTAATGGGGTGTGGTATGCCTCAAAACAGTTTCTGTGTTTGTTCAAGCACAAGTGTACTTTGCAAAGCTTGCAGACCACATTGGTGCGGATTATGTTGTCTTCATGGCTACAATATTTGCATGTGGCTGACCGGTTCTCAGGTGATCATATATAGTCACTTGCCCCATAAAGGGTTAATCTTTCCAATGAGAGTGGATTTTGTGTAGCTGCGTTCATACCAGTGTTGCAACGTATGGTGCTATTTATATCCCAAACTGTTTTTAAAGATGGTTAAAATAGGCTACATTTTCTCTACACAATAAGACCCCAGAACAAATTATTAATAGTGGGGCGGCATAGCTCAGAATATCATGACAATTGTTCATTTTGTGATGAAAGCACCACATTTGGCAAATGTGTTAATAGATATATTAGGAAAAGAATTGGATATTGGGACATCACAAACTTTCCACCTGGTGGTCGTGGCAGCCATTTTTCAAAATGGCCACCAGTGGTTGGTCAAACTTTCCTATCCCATTGGAACCACATGCAATAATGGGCATAATCTAGATCCTAGTTAACCTGAAAGCCAAATACAGTACTCACTCACAAATTTAAGGATTAGATTTGATCTTCTGTCAGCCATAGGGCTTTAATAGCTCAAGTGGTACAGCAGCTGGTACGGAAATCCAGGTTTCACGAGGCAAAAGGGATGCGAGTTTGAGTCTTGTGTGCAGTATCGGGCCTACAATATCCGTGACAGAGATACAGAAGATGAGCCTTTGGGGTTTGATGAATGGTGCTCAAAGAAGGAAGAGAGCTGCCCTCAATTCCAGTACTGAGCAACAGTCATGTCACTGAAGCTGTGTTTACTGGTCTATGTGTGATCCTGCAGCAGTCCTCCTTCGGTATCTACCGTGATGCTCTGACAGAGCTCGTCCCCTGGTTATTTGCTCTGGGCCATACCAACTATGCCTACCAGTTCATCTCCCTGACATGACTGAACTACCAACAAGACACCCAGATGTTGCCAGAGAATCTAATGCTGGCAATTTCACCATTCAGAAGACCAACCGGATCTTCTCAGCTGCGTGTAGACCTCATTTGGGATACTTACAAGGATGACTCCCTGAAAGGCACAGAAAGAGTCAAGCGTGGAAAATGGTGTAAGGAGACATGTGGTTGGGAAAGCTGCCATACCAGGAAACTGGTAGAACCTTCTGGGGGTTGACAGTAACAAGACGGAACTATTCAGTTTCCTGTCCAAGGTCCTCCTCGAGGCGTTCTGTGAGGAATACGAGGAAATAGTCCTCACAGATGGTAAGAGGATGCTCAACTATCTGGCAGCCCACCAAATAGCTGCGTGCCTCGTACTAAAGATGTCATGTGCGCTTCCAATGTTCCATGCTTGACAGGCTTCAACACTGTATCTAACTTTCTTGGACATAGAAAGAAGACAGCATGGTCAACATGGAAGTCATTGCCGGAACTAACAGTTGCACTGCTGATGCTGGCAAATAGACCAAAGGAGACCCCAGGGGATGCAATGAACATTATTGAGAGGTTTGTCATACTCTTGTCAGCACCTGCACCAAGGTGGACAATGTAAGAAGCTCTTTCCATGGGAAAACTCGGTGCAGCAAATCCCGCCTACCCGAGCTGCTCTGGTGGAGCACATTAAGAGAGCAGTCTACCCGGGTGGTCACATCTGGGGGAAGACATTGGTGCCAGACTCTGTGCTGCAATCACCAAGTAACTGGGGGTGGATGAAAGAAGGAATGTAGGAGCCCCACTGGACAACGTTGCCACAAGCATCAAAATCTCTTGTGGTTGCAGAAAGAGCTGCAGGTTCAATAAGGATGCACTTCAGTGCACAGGCCTCTGCTTCCGTGAGAGAAAATGTGCCAGCTGGCCCCCGGACTATGGTCTTTTCAACTAAATTAAATTAATGGCTTCAGTACATTCACTGAACATTGTTACATGGATTAGGTTATACGTAACTGTGCTCGGCTACTGCTACGGTTTAATAAAGTTATCATTGTAACATGTAGAGACAATCTCACCATTTTGTTGTCTTTTCTTTCATTTATTATTGCCTTACATTGTAATTAAACATATTTTTCACTTTAACTTGTAAACAGGTCTGGTTAGTCACTCAATAGAAATCGTCATGTGACCAACGTCTTTTGGCAGCATGTCGAGTTTGGGGTGATCAATTAAGACATTGGATAAATGGGTGATCGATGAATAAGTTACTTTATTTCCTTTTGTTGTGCAGTGATCACTAAATATTTTCATGAAAAAAGCGTGAAAGCTGCTGGACACAAACTAAGGGATCAACTTAGCATAAACTTACATTGCAAATTGAACTTCCAACTACAACCTATTTAGGAGGGGAATTTAAAAAATAGTCATGATAAGGAGTACATTTTCAGCCGTCTAGCTCCATTGGTGCGGTGCGGCGCGATACATAGCCAGCCAACCAGACCAGCTTGAAAACTGAAGAAACCTATGTTGATAGATTTGGTTGACGGTTTCTAATATTTGTGGGGCTGAAAACATGGAAACAGCAGCTTGGGATGGTCAAAATGTTCTATGCCAGTAACCGCTGGCAGCCATTTTGGAAAATGGCTGCCATGGCCATCAAAATGCAAATCTGCAATGGCTCAATATCCAGATTTCTTTTAAATATCATCATCATCATCATCATCATCATCATCATCATCATCATCAGCAGCAGCAGCAGCAGCTGTTATAAGTCCACTGCTGGACAAAGGCCTTTCCCATCTCCTTCCATGGCTGCCTATTTTGTGCTAAGCTCTGGCAAGTCTTACCGGCAATCTTTTCTATCTCGTCCCTCCATCTTGTGTCTGGTCTTTTCTTACTTCGTTTACTATCCCATGGGCACCAATCGGTTAGTCTTTCCCCCATCTATTGTCATCTCTCCTTGCTAGGTGGACAGTCCATCTGCATTTTTGCTGCTTAATTAGTTGTATAATATCCTTCATTCTAGACCTGTCTAGATCATGTTGACCTTTTTCTATCTCTTATCCCTAGCATTGCTCTTTCCATGTCTCTTTAATTTCTATGTTTCGCATCCGTAAGTCGTGGTTGGTATTATGCAGCCGTTGTATCCTTTACGTTTTAGACACATTGGTAAGGTGCTCTTCAAAATGTCTCTGTTCATAACGAAAGCCTTCCAACCTATCGTTATGCGTCGTTTTATTCCGCAGTCGTGGTCTTTCTCTAGTTTTATTACCTGTCCTATGTAGATGTATTCATCAACCTCTTCTAGAATCTCACCTTCTATCTTTATGACCTTTTTGGAGACTGTGTCGTTGAACATTACTTTTGTCTTTGTTCTGTTCATCTTTAAGCCTACTTTTTTTTACTTTCCCTAGGCGACTTTCCCTAGGCGAAATATCTACCAAATTTAGTGCTTTCATCACAACTAGATTAGCTATGCCGCCCCACTATTAGAAAATGTATATATTTACTTTTATTAAACTTGCTAATTTTTTTTTTATGGACAGATTTTCGAATATCATAGATTTTTTCGGCTAAATTGGAAAAAAATCAGCCAGATTCAGCCGGAAAATGGCTAATTTTACACCCCTGGTTCATACAGATTAGCAGATATTGAGGAGAGTAAGTGAAGCTCCACCCTAATTATTCACTTCACTGTGTCGGCTACTTTCAGGGCCGGATTAAGCCTAATAGGGGCCTGATACACAGGTTAACTTGCCCCCCGCCCCCCAAGAACAAACTTGATTGTTACTATTTACCGTAAAACTCGTTTTTTCTTCTTTTCTTTAGGCGATGATCTATTCGAACTCCTCCTAAATTCACCTGGGGCCCCTTAGAATCTGGGGGCCTGGGCAGCAAGAGCCTCATGGTTAATACGGCACTGTCTACTTTGTGATGGTATCGTTAGAAGTGTTGTCAATAAGCGCATTTCGCGCTAGATTTAGCGCTAAATTAGCTCGTTTTCTCCTAAATCATTTTGTTCGTTTTTGGCCATTTTCTGGCTATTTCTGACCATTTTTAGTGTCTTTTTGGTGGTTTTTGCCCATTTTTGGCATTTTAAAAAGATTTAGCGCTTTTTTAGCGCTTTTTGGCAGTCAAACTAGCGCGAAAATATTTTTTGAGTTGCAACACTGGTCGTAAGACGGATTTTTATACATATTTTATGCTCTCTGCTCGTAACAGGACCTCCGCCTTCCTTTGCCCCAGGCTTTCACTACTCCTCTTAGTCAACTAACATGTGATAACAAAAGCAGACAATGCGTTGGCACTGGGTGAATCATCTGCTTACATCTCATTCGATGTGGCTGCTAGGTAGCTGGGTGGTTAAATCATGAAAGAAGTCTGAGGTTCAATAACTCCATGTCGCCTATTACCATGGGGGAGAGAGAAAAAAGTTTAACAACTTGCATTTTCTAATTCTTTTCAATAATATATTGTGCAACAATACAATATTTTCTATAGTTTTGTGAAGGGTCATTAATATACAAATGGTTCTTCCATACCTGTCAAGTTTCAATGTTGAAAATGAGTGAGAATCGTAGTCGCCCGTAAAGGGGCTGTCAAAATAATGTGATTTCCGAGGTTCTGTAAAAATATACTGAATAGATACAAATAAACAACCAACAAGTTTTAATCACTAACCAAAAGGTTCACACTTTTATAAAAATTCACTTTTTATAAAATTTCTCACCTTTCATAAAATGCGTGAGAATTTTACACTTTTTATAAAAATGTGTGAGACGGTTCACAGGTTTGTCTAGTTTACATTCTTCCCATTTGACTGAATCTCGGTTTATTTCGTCAACAATCTCGCGCTCAACAACTAAGCCACGCAGGCAGATGCGTAAATGAAATGGGATATGTTTTGTTGCATTCAATATGCATAAATGTAACCCTTTATAAGAGCACCTCTAAAAATATGTTAGATATCAAAACAACCTTTTTGTATAGATATTTTCTATAGTTTTGAGAAGGGTCATTAATATTCAAATGGTTCTTCAGACGATTGAACTCCTTCTTGTTATTTGTGTTGTAAACACGACGTTTCGGCCGATCCATTCTTCGAAACGTGTTTACAACACAAATAACAAGGAGTTCAATCGTCCAAAGAACCATTTGAATACAATATTTGATGATATTAGGTATTGTTTGTTTTATAGATGCGCTACGCTTTTCTAGCAGCGATAGTCGTCACTAACTGACTGACAAGTCGACATATCAACATATTGAACGTAACGTTTTAATGACGTAATAAAAGAATATTTGTTTTTCTTTTTGTAAAATCAGCTCTCGAAATCAAACAGTGATGTATGGTTGCGTCCATTTTTTAAGAAGAATATGAGGTTTTCTCATAAAATGCTGAATACGAACTTCACGTTTTGGGCTGTAACTCTTTAAGCCCAACAGATACAAATTGGGAACATACACCGTTAGAAAGCTGATAAATATGTATATGTATATACCTAAATCAAGAATTAATTCCACAATCCATAAATCTTTGACTGTGTACTTGAAGTTTTCTCGTAAAATCCTGAATACTTAGCTTCACGTTTTAAGCTGTAACTTATCTCATATCGCGGCGTTTATTTATTTTTTTAACATTTAACTGAACTCGTATTTAAATAGCGCATTTATGGCTTGACTTTCAGGCTTGTTTTAATATACAAAGACACTATAAAAGCCCACAACAAAATACAGTTACATTTCCTGTTGTATTGAACAGCAATAGATGATAAGAGTCGCCTGTATTTGCATAGACATGTTTATTCGATGTACGGTATGACCTCATTATCTGCGGTAGATCCAAGATCCCCTGTGGCTGGTGAAATCAGCGGATAATAGCAAACCATATATACTAGCAGTGTTGTCAAATTTATTTTCAGACTTACATCTAAAATTGAGTCAAAAAACATCTAGATTCTCCAGATATCTAAAAATCTAGAAAATATGTGACTTTAATCGTCAACATTTACTTCATTAAAATACTAGCTGAAAACCCTATCGGGTGGTTTTCAGCTAGTCCCTGGCTGGATACTATTTGTAAATGGCCACCTACTCAACCCCCCGGGAGAAAATAGGTCTTTTAAAACACTGACTGACTGCTTGCTACAGGCTTGTGGATGGATAAAGTTCAGATAGAAAAAACGCAAAACAATCTACTGAAATCTTTTGTTCTTTCTAAATTCGACCTAAAAATGTGTGCTGTATGTAGAATGAGACGTGTTTAATTCGATTATAGTGTTAATCTTTGTCCACGAAGCGTAGTTCTGGAGTTATAAGAGTACAAAAATTACACCGAAACATTACAACTTTATAAAGATAGATACATTAATGATTTTAGCAAAATATTTTATTACTATGAATTAAATAAAAATATTACTTATTTTATTAAAAATCATCTAAACAGCAATATTTAACATCTGAAAGTTATGTCCAGTTGTGGTAATAAATGCCTGTCCACTTGAATTGGGACAATACTTGTAGGTGCAGCAGGCCTAGACCTATCACGCTTAGGTATACTTCCTTCAGCCATTTTAACTTCAGAAAATGGAAAAATGTTGAAATTGTCGTCTGCTTCTTTGACTTTAAATTCGCCATCAGCAGCAGCGGAGGAGGACTTCGGGCGATTCCGGAATCAGAACAGCTGAAACAGCGGCCATATGGGAAACGGGAAAGGTAATGATTGCCCAAATATTTCAGGTTCTTAAAAGCAGAATTTCCATTTCATGTTTTTAATTTGTTGACTTATGAAACATGGAAAATGTTACTGATACTATTGTTCGGACTGAGATCCTCATCTTGGTTGTCATTTCCACAACGTTTCGGCCGATGTTGTGGAAATGACAACCAAGATGAGGATCTCAGTCCGAACAATAGTATCAGTAATACTAACACCTCATCTCAGAAATACCGAACTCAGTTATGGAAAATGTTAAACCAATGCAAGTGACGAATCATTTTTGTTTTCAACTTGCAGGAAGAGACTTTTCAAGTCTGGAGGCACAGGTATTCAGCTTTTTACGAGAAAGATTCGAGTACACAGTCCAAATCTATGTATTGTGGAATTAATTGTTGAAGACATCTTAAGGAACATTTTGGTACCCTAAATGGAGGATCATGCCCCTGCTGGCCCCCGGACTAATTTCTCTGGCGCTACTTCTTTTCTTTATGGTCCATTCTCCGTTCAGATCAAGTGACATTGCCATTTTGATATGTTTCTTATTTCAAAAGTCAGAGAAATGATGGAATCTTTAATAATAATTAATATTTTCTGGTCTCCTACTCGGAGTTTGGTTGAATAAAGTAATAAGTCCAGAAAGTTCTTCCAAGACCATGCAATCAATCTTTAAAAATAACAATAAAAAATTAATGAGATTCGACGTTTATAGCACAAAAGAAAAAAAGAGGCGCCACTCTTGAAAAATGTGCTCAGGGAATAACGTTCTCTTCATTCCCTGCTGGTTTGAAACACTTGACACTTGGGTACGACAAGTCTTGAGAGACGAAAAGGAATAGTTTCTATAAATTATCATGTGAACAGGGGGCGTAGTCTGGAGATTGGGGAGGGGCTTAGCCCCTTCAAACATTTAGTGTAGAGGTTCCTAACCTGGGGGCCGCGGACATTGTATAATGTTAGTAGAAATACAGTAGGTGAACTACTATTAATAAAATCTTTAAAATCGCCCCCACCTCAGCTACGCCGCTGACTGTGAAGTAAACGTATGTTCTGCTCAATGGTAGACTTCTAGTCCATTCGTTATCAAAGTTTATACTTTTCATATCCGTCTCGTCCGCCTATGTGGGTACTTGTTATCTCTCAACAAGCAGGCTTATTCCAAAAACATGATCTTCGTGGCAAATGCGCACAAAGAAAAGGAGTAAAAAGCTTGAATATAATTGGATTTCTTATCATTCTTGTCTCTCCGTTCTCTCTTTGTAGACCTGTTACCAGCGCTTATGAGTTAGACTAAATATGGGTAACCCATAACTTTCAAATGATTTCAACAAAACTATACCTTTCACGCGCAAATTAAAAGGTAAGCCAAGCAAATTAAAAAATGAGGCAAGCAAATTAAAAAATAAGGCAAGCAAATTAAAAAATAAGGCAAGCAAATTAAAAAATACGACAAGCAAATTAAAAAATAAGGCAAGCAAATTAAAAAATACAAGCAAATTAAAAAATAAGGCAAGCAAATTAAAAAATACGACAAGCAAATTAAAGAATAAGGCAAGCAAATTAAAAAATAAGGCAAGCAAATTAAAGAATAAGGCAAGCAAATTAAAAAATACGACAAGCAAATTAAAAAATGAGGCAAGCAAATTAAAGAATAAGGCAAGCAAGTTAAAAAATAAGCCATGAAAATTAAAAAATACGACAAGCAAATTTTAAAAAAGACAAGCAAATTAAAGAATAAGGCAAGCAAATAAAAAATAAGGCAAGCAAATTAAAAAATACATATGTGACTATTCTTGTTCATCGATCCTATGCGCTTGTCTTTTTAATTTGCTTGCCGTGTTTTTTAATTGGCTTGCCTTGCTTTTTAAGTTGATCGAGGAAAGGTATAGAACGCGAATAGACCAGCGTTTTTTGAAATATACAAACAAATTCAGATGAAAACAGGAAAAAAACTTTCTTTTTTTTAAGAATGTTTTCTTTCCCACTGTCTTTATCCGTTTGAAAATAGAGACCAAATCTTTCCACTTTCAGACTGAACTAAATATGTGTCGTACGTAAGCAAGACTCGTATGTAAAAAAATACTCCCAATAGATTAGATTGTCTGAACAGACAATGCAATCTATTGGGAGCATCTTTTTTTACTTGAATGCATTCTTTTATTTAAAAAAATGTTTTCTTTGGATTTTTCAAAAACAAAGCCAGACGCAACAGTTTTTTTTCATGAGTAGCTTTTAAAAGTGAACGTTTCTTCATTTCAACCAATATACCTATAAGTTCGGCAGTGGCTAGGTCCATTGCTTATTGTAAGTCACACATTTTTCGTTAATAGTCCGTATTTAGGTTCCAGCTTGTGTTTTCAGTTGAAGGTCATTTCCAGGTCAACACCTGTGCGGAAATGGAAGTGACCCGGTCACCTTTAGCATATGCGTAAGTGTCCCAAAAAGCAGGATGTGGAAACCGGAAATGACACAAGCGTAGGGCGTTTGAAAATACATAAAGCTCAGAGCCGAGACGAGGGAGCTCAGAGAAGAGACAGACATCAGCGGAGCCGGAAGGCACGAGACCGCTGTCCCTGTTGGGGACAGACTGACGGTTCTCCTTATCTCTCTCCCACTCTTCATTCTCCGGCCGACAAAGTGTATGCTATGAAATAAAAATATGTCTAATATTTTTACAACCAATTTTCGAGTCATCCTTTTTGATTTTCCAAGTTCATGATTTCTCTCCCGCAAATGAGCAACCCCCGAGGAGACGACCCATGGCGGCAGAACAGTGTAAAGGGCTATACAACAGCCCCAAGATGGGGCAAGTTGGTCCGTGTGTCACTAGGTTAGCTATGAGCCAAACTGTGAGTTATGTTACAATAGTTTTGCCATTTATTGATATCACAAATTTAGGCAAGATATTGACGCTCAGTTTAACTCTAACTCTATCAAAACATTCTCCACACTGCTTTGAGCACAAAAAGGGGCCGAATAGCCCCGTCCCGCTAACGTATTTGATGTCACATAGGACGCATGGGTAAAAAGCTGCAGCTAGGAATTATAAAACATATACTGATCGTCCACAGTATAATAGTAAAGATCCTCATTTTCATGTATAGAAAGTAGGCTGATGCTTTTTATTTTTCAGTCATTTTGTTAGTAAAAAATGTTTCCTATATGGCGTCAAATACGCAATGCATTCTATTTATTCCCAAACTAGTAAAGAAACAAACTTGTTAAACAAACCCACATTCATTGGACTCATTTCACTAAGTTTTAAAGATGCTCGCTGTATAAAGAGTCGAAGAGTAGAGATGCAGAAATACAAGATTGTAGATATTGAGGAGCCATACTCCCCCAAGGAGACCAACAATCCAACCGACCGGAAGTTATGTATACTTTGTCAGAAAGAAACTTCAGCGCCATTGCAACAATCTACAAGAAAGGCTGTTGGTGCTGGGTACAAATATGCAGCTGAAGATCTTCTGAAATGTAAGGAATTTGATGCCATCCCTGATGATGTGACTATACAACACGTGAATATATGCACAGACTTAGCAGACACGTTACAGAGAAATGGTGCTGCATGGCATATTTATTTAAATTTTAAAAAGCAAAAACGAAACAAAATAATAAGCAAAAAATAAAATATTGTAATAAAGAAATAATAAAACATAAATCATTAGTCAGTTCCATTAAAATTAACATAAGCTGTAACTATTATATTGTGGTTCATAGTACCAGAACTGATGTTAATTTAACTACCTGCCCTCTTAAATAAGGCTTAGTATTTATGTATATAACGGTGTGAAAGACCCCCATAGCTAGCTCGGGCATCTGTCAGGAGAAGG
>VCCN01000574.1:1301826-1314628 GCA_006491835.1 Architeuthis dux
GAGAGAGAGAGACTAAGATACGTACAGACAGATATAAAGAGTTTGAGATATATAAATTGGCAGAATTAGAAGACTTACACCCGTGACCAAAAGTGTTCATAAAACACAATCATTTTCAATTGTATTCACATTTTGAAATACTTCTGTAAATATACAAACTAAACAAGTCGGATAGCTATACAATGTCCAAAAAGACAATTCCAAATATGATTTACAATACGAACAACGTAAAATGACCAAACCTAAATAATGGAGGTTAAAAGTATTCATACGCCGCCCACCAATGTGTCCTTTTAAGGCTCAAGAAATAATAGCATGTGTGTATTACTATGAAGGTGTTGTAACCTGGCTCTTCTGTGCATGACAACCCTCATTTTGTAAGCTACCACATCATATAACACTAATGAGTGCATATATGTCAAAACTACTATTTTACACCTGAAGAAGGCCGAAGAATGGATCGGCCGAAACGTCGTGTTTACAACACAAATAACAAGAAGGAGTTCAATCGTCCGAAGAACCATTTGAATACTATTGGGAAATATAAAGAATACTGTAGTCAGGGAAACCGTGAAGTAGGGTACATATGCAAGTTATTTGCTGGACGAGTAGGGTACATATGCAGGGTTTTTGCTGGAAATGATAGTTTAGAGGGTGCTGTTTCAGATTCTGAAGGGTGCCACTTTGTAAACCATGAGCAATTTTTTTATGACGTCATTAGCCGCGCCCTTTTTTTGCCGTAAAAAATCTACTAAAAATGTTCTTTTAAAAATAAACATATCATGTGGGGTATCAAATTAAAGCTCTTTTCGTATACAAACCAAATATGACAATACAAATTAAAAAAAGTCTTCCAAATAAGCTAGAAAATGAACGTAAGTCTTACAATTGTATATCTTATTCATATGAATCATCCGATATTGGTGCCTTGTTCACATCAGTATTCTCATCGGTTTCCACTAAAGATGTACCTCTCTTGATATTTTCATCCACACATTGTTCACCTCCTTTACACCAGCAGTAGTTAGTGCATGGCAATCCATCTGACCGACTGCTGCAAGTAGTCCAGGAACATGTTGGTGCAGACTTGCATTCACAAGCAACAAGTTGTAGTAGTGATTTCGGTGCAATTTCCTTATTACTATAAACAGGCACAGGAATGCCCCACCCAAAGAGGGACAGATTAGCAGTGCACGTAGGAGGGGCATTTGTCTAGGGTGGATCAATTATATGCATATGAACTGGTGGCGTAGTTGAATTTGCATAAGAAACAACTGGCGCTTGACCTTTGGTACTGAAATAAAAAGCAGTCGTGAATTATATGGTTTGATGGGTTTAAAAAATCATGTTTCCGATTATTATAAAGAAATGACGTTACCCAAGAAAAAACTATTTATCGAAATTCTGAGTTAAATTCACTGACAAGCAGCCAGTTCCAAATGAATTATATTTGAAGGAAGCATTCCATCATTAGAAAAGAGCATGTGGTTTACATTATAAAGTTATTAGTTGTCATTTGACCTTAAAAGCGACCTACATGTGAATTAATTTTCTGATCGTATTCTTGTATTCTGTGGGGGAAAAGGATTATTTTGAGACCAATCATGATATTTTCATGAAGAATCTAATACTTATATCATTAACAAGGGAAGTTGCTTGTTGTTTCAGCTTTACGCAACTTCATATTTGACCTTTTAACCCTTATAACACTGCCAGACTCGATAACGTATCCAAAGACACTACATGGGCGATATATCGACCTAAAAAGGCCAGCCAGACTAGCTTAAAAACTGAAGAAACCATTGATGACAGTTTTGGTTGACGGTAGTGTTTTTTGCTATATGGTCAAAAAGCCCATAGCGCTAAAAGGTTTAATGACCTATGAGGACGCTCAATTTAACTAAAAAAAAACATTTTATAGTCATATTTGATTCCTAAATGAAAATAGCTTTAATTTGATACCCACCATGATATGTTTATCTTTTACAAGTACATTTTCAGTAGGTTCCATGTAGTGAAAAAAAGAGCGTGGCTAATGACGTCACTAAAGAAATTGCTCAGGAGAGACAAAGTGGCACCCTTCAGAATCTGGAACACTAAAATCGTATATGTACCCTACTTCACACTTATTCTCTAATTCCACCAACTTCTACCCGACTACTGTGAGGGAATAAGAACTTGAGTGGCTACTTAACACAAGTCTGTACTTTCGCTTGGAGCTATTTCCAAGACCAACTTCAAATTGTACGTTATCAAGGTAAAGAAGAAGAGCAGAACGAAAATTGGTCAGAATTGTATTTTTAAAAATCCAAGGATAATCAAAAACAAACTGCTGTCGGTTTCTCACCTCCGAACATGAACACCATTGTATGACCTTCCATAGATCTCGCGGACATTTTAGGGAAAATATCCCAAAAATATGCTCCACGGGATTCCTGCCTAAAGCTACCAAGATAAGATCAGACATTAATCATCGAGCTGTCAACACTAGTCTCCAGGATTTTCTAACCAATCAGAGAACAGCATTTCGTGATACAAGCAAATGCTTTTGAACCATCTTCAGAAAAGCTGGACTTTACTTACAACCCGTTACCGACGAATAGGCATATTGCTCATCCCGACCTAACATCAGGCCATGACTTTAATTGTAGCTAGGAAACATTATATACAACCCTTTATCTTTTTGAGTCAGCTATTAATAATCACATGCATATTCACCGCTACACTGCTGAAAAAGGTCCACAAGCAGGCGTCTATTAGTGTCTACAGACAAACATAGAAATTACCTAAAGCAGTGGTCCCCAACCACCGGGCCGCAAAGCATATGCTAACGTGTCGCGTGAAAACGATATGATTTGGCGATATGAAATGATATGAGTCAACTGCACCCGTCCTCATTCCCTGTCACGCCTCCTACGCCCCAACCAAGAAATATGTTTGACTTACATGGCAAACCAACGGTAAAGATGAATAAGACAAAAACATTTCAGTAGTCAATGAACGACACTTCAGGAGCTCAGGTGGAACTTGATATTAGATTCGTTAGATAAACCCTTTTAGAAACGAAATTGATTGTATTAGACATATGTTACTGAGTTGACGTTGACTCATCACCTATTTTCCGGTCGTAATTACTAATTCCACATCACCCCTGGGAGAAGTTGCACAGGATATCTTGGCCAGCTGGTCGGGAGGCGATTACCATTAGCATGCTCAGGATTCGTCCTGAGAAGCTTTTGGGATCTCCACCCATTTATCCCGGTCCTCGTAGCATTTGTCTCAGTGACAGGGATTTGGGATTCTCACTTCTCAAGTCTCTAGTCACGGGGATCCCCTCCCCCTACTGAATTCGGCACTAAATGACCCACCAAGGGTCGATGTGCCGTTAAACAAAACAATCAATCAATCAAATCCACCTCACCCCGTCGGCCAGTCTGAAAGAATATTGCTAATATTAAACCGGTCCGCGGTATAAAAAGAAATGGTTGGGGACCCCTAATCTAAAGGATTGTTGCACAAGGGAAAGGGCATGGCTACAAGCTCAAGACCGTAAAACTTGATTATAGTAACAATTTGTTAAAGTGTGCTACGGCAGGACGAAACTAAATTTGAATTGTTTGGGTTTGGGTAAAAGGATCAGAAGTTTTCCGAAAGCCTGGAGAAGCCATTAAACCAGACAACACCATTTCCATTGTGGTGGCAGCATTTGATATATTTTAAAAGGGATGGACTATGATAGGAATGTTTCAATGTTTAGGAATTCACCCTTGAATTCACCCTTGAATATCTAACGTAACTGCGCATATGGTAAGTATCTATTTGATTGAAGCGGGGTTGCCAGATTGAGCTACAAGGGTAGATAATCAGAGCTTTATCTCCAAGACTTACCCAACACAGGCACAGGCGTCGAATTTGAAAATCGAGCGAGTCTGGAGGCAAAGGTTCAGTACCAGCCTCTTGAGCGAGTCTGGAGGCTGAGGTTCAATACCAGCCTCTTGAGCAACCCGAAATATTCATGGTGTTCATGGGATAGATTCTTTAAATGAAAGAAATTGCTGAAGATGGTTTAAACGATTTAGAAAAAGTAACTTCAACTTAAGAGATGCGCCACGTACAGGTTGTCCTGTTGAGTTTAACGATTACCTGCTTTTGTCTGAACTCGATAGAAACAGCCATTCAATGGTTCACTATCATCATCAACGACTTGGAAACTTGGAAAATGGGTTCCCCGTGAATTGAAAAAAGCAAGATTGGATATCTGCACTTCTCTGCATTACTTATCGCCATTTTGGGACAGGTTAATAGCTGGCGGTGAATATTTTACAAAATATAAAGCGACGCTGACAATGGCTTAGCGTCCAGTGGTTTCTAAACTGGGATCCGTGGACACGTGGGGGTCCGACAAATAATGCTCGGGTGTCCGCAGCAGTGTTCCCTCTAAACCTGACATTGCGAATCTTGTGGCAGAGGAACAACATCATCCATCGCGCAGCTATCAAAAGAATTATTATTTTATACGGACCTGTATCATATATTAGCATTCAAATAAATGTAATCCATTTAGAATAAACATAAACATTGTTTATTATTGTAGTTCATTAATTAGTCTAAAAACTAAATGCTAAAAATAAGGGTCTGCCAGAATATTTCCTTTATAGAAGCTGTAATGTTTATATAAATGTATCTATATGTTAAATCGGACCGGAAGTGGGAACGGGGAAGGCCCACTTCTTACCAGGCGAAGAACCCCATCACACGTGTTATTTTGTTCCGTCTTCTTTTCTTAACACGCTTAAACACGGTTACGAATCAAACGCATTCTAATCTCACACAGCTAGAATAGAAAGACCAACAAAGCGAGCAGTGGCACTAAACACAACCAGAACGTTACAGAAGGGGTCCTTGAGTTTTCAAAGTTTCAAAACCACTGGCTTAGACAATGGCTTAGAATCCAAAATCGACCTCCAACCAAGGAAAATGTTGGTAAGTGTTTGGTGAGATTGCGTTGGTGTGGTCCACTTTGAGTTGCAGCCAACCAATATTACAGCAGATATTGTCTGCAGTTAGATCATTTAAACACTGCTTTGAAAGAAAGAAAGTACAATTTGATCGATTCCAAAGGTATGCTGTTCCATCAATGCACGGCCTCATACAGCAAAGATAACATCTGAAAAGTCCATCTAATTACCACCAATTCCGGGGTTTACAGAACCATCTTGATGGACTAGTTCTTAAAATACATGAAGAGGTTTATACTACCCTCTCTACATTCTTTTCCTCCAAACCAAAAGAGTTTTACAAAAACGGTATCGTGAAGTTTGCGAAATGTTGAAAGTAGGTTATTGATAATGATGGAATCTATGTTAATGAATAAATTCTAATTAAACATGACCTTTTTATATTTTTTCTACACCTAGACTTGTCATTATGTATCGGGTGACATGATATATTTGCTTGGGTTCATACTATTTACACAAGATTTACTGAAATATCAAAAAGGCTACCTGGATTTTCGGTCTTAGAGGTTAGTGTTCGAGCCTAGATACAAGCTAGGATTTCGCATGCTGATTTTAAAGGTAGGTGTAACGTTCTTGTTGTGTTTAGTGCCTCTGTTCGCTTTGTTAGTCTTGCTGTTCTAGCTGTGTGAGATTAGAATGCGTTTGATTCGTAAGCGTGTTAAGAAAAGAAGACGGAACAAGATAACATGTGTTGCATGGCTGTTTGCCTGTTAAGAACTGAGCCTCCCCCGTTCCCACTTCCGGTCCACATTTTCTGGGACCGGAAACGGAATGGGGGCTGCTGGGAGCTTGCTTCGACATGTTTATTGATTTAACATTATTTATTGATTTAACATACATATATATAAACATTACAGTAGGTAGACTTTAAGTCGCTCTTCAAATAAAAAGTGGTGCTCTTGCGCTGGCTACGACTTCAGCCGCACCCGCTTGGGCACCACGTTACTACATACTCGGCCCCTATTTTACCCATAAGGGGGGGGGGATTCATACCTTTTAAAGGCGAAGTGAACAAAAACTGTTCCAGGCAGAGTTTGAACTCGGCTCGACGAGTCCATTCTCCGTCCCGTTACTCGTTCAGCTACCCCGCACCTCCTCTTCAAATGCTGATACAAAAACATATACGAGGCGTGATTCTGTGTAAAAGTTACCAGACAGATATATACACACACACACACACACACACACACGACGGGTCATCTTTTGTTTTATGTTAATGTAATGAGAAGTAAAGGACTGCCTTACCTTTGAACAACTGAATTGTTGTGCACGTCTTCAACTCTAAACCCGGCCTCTCATACCATCCTTTTTGAACGAATAAGTGGAAGTCACGTAAATTACTTTTAACGACGGTCGCCGTTAGCTGTAACCAAGTTCATTAACCTAACGGGGTTGTTCATTTAGCCAACATCATGAAACTATAATGATTATAGCGATGAACACAACAGTTTGTTAATGGTAACCGTGGTATATAAGCTTGATATGTATACCATTCATTTCAAAATAAAGCCGTCCGCGAAAGGATGTACAATTCTGTTTACACCATTGAATATACATCTTTAGGTCCATCTTTTTTCTTTACACTGTATTATTAAGATTGACTTTTTTTTTCACCTGTCGTTACAACGTGATGCTCTAAGAAGCAATTGCCTATTTACCATACCAACTTGTCTGTAAACCAACCTACGTTATGCTTGACTGAATAACAAAGCTTTAGCCAGTGGGGGCGTTTGTTCTATTTCACTTGTCAAGTTGGTAAAAATAGACAGGGTCTCGACTATCAATAAAAAGTACTTATAGAATAATTATCTTAATTCACCAAATATCCGTCCGTCGTGACAGCCTACCGCAGAAACTATACAACATATCCCCATGAAATGTTAGGTGTGTACTAATGGGACCCCGGAGCAGGTTTTTAGCAAGTTAGTTTTTGAGAATTCACCCCCAAAATATGTTTCAGTGGGGTTTTGATTTACAATGTAAGTTTATGCTAAAGCTAAAATGGACTCTTATTTTGTGTACAGTAATGAATGACGTAATGTGGCATAAAACAACATTCATTTATCCTTTTTTCAAATCAATTCTAGAAATAAAAATAGATATGATTTAAAAATCGCGTTAGTAATTGAAGAAGAAAAGACATTTTAATATATCTCTATAATATATCTATATATTGTAAACGTTTTTTTTTAACGGTCGTACAAACTTTACTCTGCCTCATATTGCAATGACAGAGAACTTTTGACAAGTCAGAGAAAACAAGTAAAAACAGTGAATAATTTTAATAATGAAAAGCTCATATTTTGAACAGGTCTTTTTTCAATCTCTTAACAGCATTAAATTATTCTTTTGTTTTTAAATCAATTGGAAAATTACCCACGTACTTTTTACGATAGTTTAAAGAAAGAATGATAATAGGTTTTGAAAATTCAGACATTTTTATTTCTTAGTTATACGTTTCATTTGTTTCGCTTTTGTGGATAATTTATTTTAGCAACTTGGAACGTAGGAGTCGCGGCAGATAGTCGAATACCTGGAAGACTGGTTACACTGAAGATCCAGTCGTGCTGGGATACAGTGAAGCACAGAGCTCTGGTGAATGCGAAGAACACTGCTGGACAGTGACAGTATATCCCTGAGGCATGGACTAGCGTCGAATAGCGGTGAGGGAACGATTGCACAGTATGAAATAAGAGAACTAAGGCAACTCCACGTGCGGCAACAAAGAAACTTACTTTCTGTTCGAGTTCTCCCCTAGATATGAACTCTAAACTGCAAGCCGACCTGGACTAACTTCTTCCCATTAAGTGTCATCTTTTCTGTCTCGTTTTCTTTGTTACATTTTTTGTGGTAAGAAAAGCACAAATGATGAATTGAGTTTGTTTTCTCCTAAAAGTGGACTCTAAAACGGCCGGATAGTTTCTGGCGTGAACGTTTCTTATAGTCCCCCGCCCTGTCCCGTGAGTGTAACACTCATCTTGTGTATTTGTTTTCCGTTGTTCAACTCATTGAGAAGGAGTGGGTCTATCATCATTAACCTTTTAATGTCCGCCGTTGGACATAGACCTTCCCCAAGATTCGCAAGACCTCTCTGTCGCGGGGGTCGCGGCACCAATAACTCCTGAATCTGTCTAAATCGTCATGCCATCTTTATTTTCTGCCGGCCACAGTTTCGCATATGATCTCTGGGGATCCACGTTGTGAGTCGTGATGTCTAACGGTTGTCTGACATTCTTGCAACATGGCCCGTTGCCATTTAAATTTTCTAATGGATTCTATGATATCCCTGATTCCTGTTTTTTCTTTAATATACTGTGCAGTCTTGTGATCCCTCCATGTGACGCCAAACATTATATGATCTTCTCCTGTCCACGTTGCGTGGTTCTTAGTTTGAGGGCCAATCTTTTGGTTATGTTCCACATTTCAGCTCCATAGATGACTATCGGGAGGACGCATTGGTTATAGACCCTTCTTTTCAAAACTAATGGGATCTTTTTTTGCTTGAATGTTGAGCTTGCTCTACCGAAAGCTTGCCAGCCTAGGGCGATTTTTCGTTTGATTTCTTCTTCTTTTGAGGATTTCATGGAGATTCGTTATCCCAGGTAGATGTAATGGTCTACTTTCTTTTGCTCGGCGTATTGGATTTTGATCGTTGTGTCTTTGTCCTCAACGTATTGGTTGAGCATGACATTTGTTTTACAGAAGTTAATATGAAGACCTACTTTCTTCATTCGACTAACATTATCTGGAGATCATGAAGGTTCTCGGCAAGGAGGACGATGTCGTCAGCAAATCTGAGGTTACTTAGGTATTCGTCATCAATTCTGATTCCTGTATTTGTCCAGTCTAAATTTCGGAAGATCATCTCGAGGCAGGCTGTGAAGAGTTTCGATGAGCTGGTGTCGCCTTGTTTTACTCCTTTTTCGAACTGTAAGGGCTCCGAGTCTTTATGTAGTCTGATAAAAGAACTGCCGTGTCGGTAGATAGGTTGCAAAACTCTGACATATACGGGGTCTACTCCTTGTATGATTGCATCGATGACTTTGGGGGTTTCCACAGCGTCGAAGGCCTTCTTGAAGTCAACAAATGATACAGCGAGTGGCATTTTGTATTCTGCTGTTTTCTCTTTTAGCTAATTTACCGAATGTAGATGGTCAATGGTCGAGTAGTTTATCCTGAAGTCAGCCTGTTTCCGTGGTTGGTTTTCATCTGGCGTTTTGGTGATTCGGTTGGTGATCACTTTGGTAAAAGGTTTGTACATGCAGTTGAGTAGGCTGATTGGTCTGTAGTTACTTAGATATTTTGGGTTCCCCCTTTTATAATAGCACGATGATTGCGGTGTTCCAATATTTTGGAGTTTTACTCTGAAACATTCGTTGAATAGTTGGGCTAGTTTCTTAGTGATGGCTTTACCAGCTTGAATAGGTCAATGGTGATAATAGCTGGTCCATGTGCCTTTTCCTTTTTGGACTGTTTGTTTCAACTCCCACGGAGTAACTTCCGGGAAATCTTCGAACTGGAGGCTGGTGACTCGAACATCCTGGTCTTTGTTTTGTGGCCCTTCCTTGGAAGAATAGAGGCGCTTGAAGAATTCTTAGGAGCGTTCGACAATTCGGTCCCTAACTGTTGTTATGTTTCCATTTTCTTTAAGCACGCTAGTAATGTGTATTCTTCCTGTACTGAAGAGTTTTGAAACCTCCACCTTTTTCGAGAATTTTCTCAATGCTTGCCGTTGTGTATCTTCTGCTGTCTTTTCTTTTTCGGATGGATTTGTTTAGTTAGATTGCTTCAATCTTTTCTTTTGTTGTTGTCGATGATTTGAGATTTCTGCGTTTTTCTATGAGATTCTTGGTTTCTTCTGAGATTCTGTAACGGACAAATATGTATTTTTGCATTCACACACTCCGTCCATCAAGTGAAACAACTTGACACACATATTTTCCTTCAGAACACCCAGATTTTATTCCGGAAACCAAAGTTAATCTTTCCGAGTACAACTCTTCTTTGCTCAGTCTGGATTTGTCGCCTGCCATATCCATGACGGTTCCACATTTACCTCAGAGACGCGCATCTCACCTCTGATTACCTAAGTATGCATTCATACATACACACGCTCTCTTTTCCTTAACATCTTCAACAAACTAAGGACACTTACTAAGCAGTAAACCGAACTCTTTACAAGCATTTCTCCTTCATCTCTACCGCTGAGAATTTCCTTATTGTTATACCTTCTGTAATAAATATACTTCTTATTGTTACATCATGTATTTGTATTCTTTATTTTCATTGCATTATTACCATGCGCATTTTCTCCATGCATTTAATTCCTTTTACTACTGCAGGAACGTGCAGAAAAAGAAAGCGTATATCGCTAATATTACGCTTTCTTCCTCTCTAGTATCATCAGCACTCTAACTTACTATCAGACACTGAGTACTATTACTACCGCTGCTACTACGGCTATCTAGAGATTACTACGCTACGTTCCTTGTTATTGTTCATAACATTAACCTTTTCCATTTCACAAAGAGTCAGATATATTTAATAATAGTCCTAATCAATTAATAGTATCTCCATTTACATTGGCAACCCCTCCATTTACAAGTTTACTGATGGCTTGTTTGCTCTTTGGCTTAAATATATTGGCCACTTCAATTAGGGAGGTTGTTATTCTGTTGTAGAGCTCGTTGATGTTAGTGTCACCGTTGCTTTCTTCTTGTTTTACAAGAAGTTCATATCTATTTTTCAGTTCGAATTGGAGTTCTTTTTGCACGTCGTGTGGTTGCTGTAGAACATTTTTCTGCGTTCTTTTTTGGTATTAATTTGAATTTTACCTTCATACCATTCTGTGGTCGCTTCCCTCATTTACTTGATTTAGGATCTGGATATCGTTGACGGTGTTGCTTTTGTCTGCTAGGATGGAGCCTATGTCTTTTGTGGTTTCGTGATTGGGGCTCCTCCACTGCTGTATAAATGTATTCATAATTTTTGTATGAAGCACATTTTCTTATTATATTTTATATCACTAAAGTTTTGGCAGGGTTGGGGTATTATTATAACAATATTTAAATCTTAGGTACGTCCTTATCTCATTTAATCTTTATGGATTTTACAAGCATAGAATGTGATGCTTGCAAAAGATACAGTGGGGGCTGTAAGTATTCGTACGGTATGAAAAATTGAACGTTTCATCCATTAACTGTACATGGCCGAGATGAATTGAGGTGAACAGGAGTTCAATTCTAGATTGATAAACATCAGCAATCTATCACTGCAATTAGCAGCTCCTCTATGAAATACAGGTGATGGCGTTCACTGTTTGAATAAATAAACTCTTGAATAAATATGCTTTGTCTTGTGTAAACAGTTTTCAATAGCTGACACAGACTTTTTAGGGTGTGTTCCACAGACGCAATGGACAAAGCGATCAAGTCTGATAGTGAAGAACGCGATTAACTGTACACAAGTTTTACGGGTCCCGAGCCCGGTTTTCAAATCTGGATGGTTGCATCAATGTCAACACTATCTACAGCTGCTCATTATCGATTTTATTTTTCTCAGTCTCTCAAATAAAACCATTAAGAAACAGGAGCTTTACATAGATATAGACAAGCTTTTAAATCATTTTTTTAAACGTTATTCAATAATTGTGTTTGTATTAGAGAGGACTAGAAAGCATTATTTTCGAAGATTAGCTTAGTCTGGTACAGGGCCAATATAAGAGAGAGAATGAGATTTGTTAAGCTTATACAATAGTAGGATAAGCAGTGAGGATTGAACAAACTACATTAGCAAGATAGTTGTTAACTCCTATCAGGACGAAAAAATGTTACCTTCCCCTCGTGACAGATTCTGTAAAAAAATTAAAACAAACGAATAGAAGTTTTCAATAAAATTTGGTACAGAATATATCATTACAAATAATAAGAAATTAATTACTAAAATATTTAATATGGAACGGGAAGCAACCCTTAATATAATGAAAGTTATTCCCCTTGTGTCGATTTTGATGGATACGTCTGTGCAAAATGATGACTGGATTGGAGTTCTTTTCCGTCTAAAACGATATATATAAACCATTTTATATTATTAATTACACTTAAAAGTAATTCATAATAAATTCCACTTTAATTATCTATACGAAATTTTATTAATAATATTACTGGCTTCGATGAAGCAAAATGAATCCAATAACACAAATTGATTCAAAGAATTATCTCCCTTGTGCCTTCTACAATTTGTATTGGAAACAATCATGTTTTAATCACTGTATGTAAAGCAGTGTCCCAAAAGTGACGAAAGCGTTTTAAAAGTAACATCTTTTTTTTTTTTTACTAATAATCTATTTTCTTTTAAAATTTGTTAAATAAAATTTTGTAAATTTAAAAATAAAAAAATTCTTTAAAAAAAGAAAAATATACATATAAATATGGGGTGGAACAGAAACACCTGACACTTTTTAAAATGTTATTTCTTTTGTTACAGCTTTTGTCAAATAGTGTACTGTTAGGTTTAGTTAGTATGGATAGTTGGTTGGTATAGCAGCGTACTTTTGCAGTAGAAACGTACACCAAAACAAAGTCCGTAACAGCTACACAGCGGACGTTTAGAAAACATTTTAACACAGGAATCTTACTTTCTCGGAACACTGTGTTACTGTGGGTGATGAAATGCACTGTGAAGTTGTTTCTGGTGTACCTTATTGGGGTTGTTCTCAGCCCAGGAGCGACAGATTTGCTGCTCTACAAACCAGTGTTGCCAACTCAAAAAATATTTTCGCGCTA
>VCCN01000574.1:1323984-1338306 GCA_006491835.1 Architeuthis dux
TAATTAGGAATTAATAGTGTTGTATAATTAGGAATTTATCAGTTGAGCCTTAACATCAACTCAGTTTTGAGCCACGGAACGCTTTTGGCTCGTTACACCCACATTCCAAATTGCCCCCATGTGGGGCATGCACCCCACATTAAGAATTAATGAGTTAGATGATAAGTGAGAGAAGAGAAGGAAGTTAAGAAAATGAAACTAAAGAGGGTTTAAGATATAGCAAAGAAGAGGGAGAAGGAAAGGAGGACATAGCTAGAAGGAATCACGGGAAGAAGAAGAAGAAGGAATCACAGGAAGAAGAAGAAGAGCTGAATGGCTGAATAAAGATTTGAGAAGAGAATATAATTGAGTAGCGGAATACAGTGAGGTGGAAGAGAAAGAAAAACGTCAAAAAGGACAAAACATTGTCATTTAAATCAATGGTAAATTAGAGCAAAGAAGGAATTTCATTGATAATTGAAAAGTAATTCTGGAATTTTACAAAGTTTTATCTCAAAATTAAAAAAATTAGGATAAATCATTTTCAAGTTGTGTTAAAAACTAAAAGAATTTGATCTAAAAAATTTAAAATGGTTAATTTTAAAACAAGTTGGGTTCATAAGAAAGAAAACATTTTTTCTTTATTTAATACGTGATGGATTATGTAGAAAATTTCCATAAGCACTATTAAAATGAGAAAGCAAATTATATACCATAATATATTGTATCTACTTAATGGCATATATATAATGGACTTCACAAAAAAATTTTAGAAGGAAAACTTATGAAATCTTTTTCATTAACTAATTTAAAACAAAGGATAAATCTTGTACCATAAACCTTTTGATAAACACATTACCATTCCCAAATTGTACATCAAAAAAGTATGCATGTAATGTTTCAATATTTAATTAACTAAGTGTTTGATCTTGTTAATATTTCAGTGATTATGTTCTGAGGACAATGTAAATAAGTATTCAAATATTAACAAAATCAAACACACATCTAGTTAGTTAATTAAATATTGATTAACTACAACCATATTTTTCAGTTACCTTCATCTTAAATAGAACATAATCGGTGGGTAAAGTGTTTTCTATGGAATTATTTGCGTGTATAGAAAGAAAGTTCCAGCCTTTTTTCTTTCTTCCTTCTTCAACTTCTTCACTCAGAGTTGAAAGATTTACGAGAGTTTGAGATCATTGGCTAGCATCATTGATGTTACACTGTGCATTTCGTTTCGGCGTTTCAGGTAATTCTCAATTGCTTGTTCTCGTGTTGTTTCCCAAGCATAAAGATCCCTGATTAAAGAGAGAAGGAAAAAGAAGGAATTGTTATTATCAAATATATAAAAATTAGAGTGTGTGTGTGTGTGTGTATGTATATATGTATACAGTTATCCCTTGCCATTCGCGGGGGTTAGAGGTGCAAGGGGGGCGCGAATACAGTAAATCAGCAAATAATTTTGGCTGGGTTTACCAAAACCATAAATCTTGTACCATAAACCACGATTATCTTCAGGTTTATATTGTCTACATAAATCATTTTTAGTAGATAATTTTCTACAATCTTTCTTATTAATAACACAAAGATTATTACAATAAAATTAATAGATTACAAGTTCCAGACATTTTTATCAACACTGCAAAACTCAAAAAAATATTCTCATTAAAATATTCAAGACTGAACCACAAATTATCGAAACCGCAAATGGAAAACCCACGAAAGGCAATGGATAACTGTACTCTAATAATGTAATATACAGAGGAAGCCACTTATTATGATCACTTTGGGACAGGGTCTTTTAGATAACAATAACCGGCCGATAACATTAAGCAAAGGATATAAAAATTGGAACGATTTACATTCATTTACATAGAAATTCATTGTTATAAACAACTTTAATATGAAATTTATTGATTTTTTAATAAATATTTAAAATTTACTTTAATTAAATTAAAATGTTTAATTCATTTTAAATAAAAATGTTCGGGACCGACTGATTTTGATAACATTATCCGTTATTATATTAGCAGCCAGTGAAGAACAAATTCACTAGTAATAGCTTGTTAGTATGCTAAACATTGCTCTATAAATTTAATATATAAGATTGAATGCTTGTGTGTGTTTATTTGTTTCATAATTATCTATTCCTAATTAGCTTCTAAATTAAGTTTCATAATTTGTTGATTTAGGAAAATGTTGTTAGGTATAAAGAAATATGAATTCCCTACTCACTTGTAGATTGGCCTGACAAACTTCATTCGTCCCTGGGAATTGATGAAGTCAAATGCATGGGGAATAACTTCTGGCCATTTAGCACGTAAACAAAGACGCAACCACCTGAAAAGGGGGGAAAAGGGATTTTCAGAGAGTTTAATGTTAAACAAGGTTCATCTCCATTAAAATCACAAGAATTTCCTCACATCTAACATCAGTCAATATGAGTTTCTGACACATTAAGCGAAAAAGAATTTGGCCTTGAAGAAAGTGCCCGGAAGCAGTTGTGCTATATCCTAAGGGAGATTATTAATTAAACAGGCATTATAAACCAGAGAATATTTTGTGTCCCTTCACACCTGCGCCAGGGGGCAAATGCCCCCTCTCGTCACGCCTCTGCCCTTTGTCTTCATTTTGTTTTCACATTTGAATTTGAATTTTTATAATTAAAACACCCAGTAGAGGATTCTTTTTTTTTAGTTTTGCAGAGGAAGGTCCATGAACATATTAGTTGTGATAAAAACAACAAAGAGGAAATTCATGGGAGGTCAAATTTGGGATACCGTTAGTTCTGTACTTGGTATTCATGATTAATGTACTGAGAACAAAGTACAACACACAGATAATAAAGTATCTATACATTTTAGCACTTAATTTTCTGAAAGGAATCTCTCACAATGCTGCCAGTGTCCAATAAAAAAAAAAAAGAAAAAAAAGAAGAAAGGATGGTTGTGTAAAACTGTAACTCGGTTATCTTTTAACTGAAAGTAGCAAAATATAGAATACTATTAGTTCTGTGGTATATCTACATAGGTTTTTACAAGGGAAGAAAAAAAAATCACCTCATGATAGTATATGATACAAGTCTGGCTGCTGCAGGGTCAAACTCCACTCTTACTACTACTACTACTACTACTACTCCTCCTCCTCCAACAGAACGTGATTACTGCAACTTTTGTATAGTATATATAATAAATAAATTCATAAATATATATAAGACTTGTCAGTTTGGTTCAGTTGGTAAGAGAGTCACCTAGCGATCACTTGGTCGTGATTTCAAATCATGATATGGAAATGTTTATTATATCTGCTTGGTTCAACGTAATGGGATGGACAAACAGTGGAGAGTTTACTCTGCTAAATTAGGTGAGGATTGTTATTGTTCTTGTTACAGAGGGAAAACAAAGTCAACCCCAACTTGGACTGGAGTTTGATAAGAGAAAGTCAGCATTAATGATTTATTTTCTGTAAGCAAATGCTCCACCCCCAGGAGAATACGGACGTTATTGTATTCTATTCTTTATCGTGTTAATTAACCCAACATCTAAAAGGCAATGATAAAGCCTGCGACTGTGGCATCAGAGAAATTCCTTTCAGGAAATTGAGTTAAAGTATACTGTTATGATATCCTGCCACGAAAAGGTTATTCCGGGGTCAGACACCGGTGTGGAAATGTAAGTGACCACGGTCACCTTATAAAATAGGTATATGCGTAGGTGTCCGACAAACAGGATGTGAATGCCACCTGCATAGGCGTTAGAGAAACCTATACAGCAGACCCGAATAGAAAACTTGAGATGCAGACAGAAAACTCGGCACTCAAAGAAGAGACAGACATCAGTGGAGCCGGAAGGCCAGAGACAGACAAGAGAGACCCGAACAGAAAACTCAGAGATCCAAGCAGCCAGGAGGCAGACCGCCTAGGGTTGGGAACGGTCTCTCGGCACCCATCATCTCTCTCCCACTCTTCACCCACCGGTCGATGAAGTGTATGCTATGAAATAAAAAATATGTCCAGATATTTTTACAAGCAAGTCTTCGAGTTTCCTTTCTATCCAAGTCCAGGACATTCACCCCGCTATACAACAATACAAATAGTTTGCTGTGTGTTATACTGCATGATACTTTGTTCTGAGCAGAACAAAGTATGTTGATTAAGCACAGAACTACTGGTATTTCAAAGAACAAAATACACTCAAATATTTGATTAACCAGTGCATTTACAGTTTGCTAGACAATACGGCTTTTCAGAAAGGAATATGCAGTGCAATATTCACTCTATGCTGGGTGTTTTGATCATAAAAATCAACACTTTGATGAGTAATCAATAATTATCAATCTCAGATTAGTGGCTGATCACAGTTAAAAGATTACAAGTCTTTGAACTACTATTTTATATTTTGAAATTTATTTTTGGAGTAAAGAAATAAAATAAAAAAACCGAAGCAATTTCAGAGAGAAGGAATAAAAAAAAAAAACAAAGCAATTTCAGAGAGAAGGAATAAAAAAAACAAAGCAATTTCAGAGAGAAGGAATAAAAAAAATGAAGCAATTTCAGAGAGAAGGAATAAAAAAAATGAAGCAATTTCAGAGAGAAGGCATTAAAAAACAGAAGCAATTTCAGAGAGAAGGAAAAAAAAACAGAAGCAATTTCATAGAGTAGGAATAAAAAAAAAAATGATGCAATTTCAGAGAGAAAGCATAAAAAAATCAAAAGCAATTTCAGAGAGAATGAAGCCTAATTCTTTTGCATGTGAAATGACCCAAGAGACCAGTTAACAGAAAATAAACCACAGTACCAAAATCTGATTACCAATTGCTTGTATGATTTCATGTGGGAAAGGCATGAACCCAAACTTCCCTCACATTCTATCCCATCATTAGTCAGTGTATCTTACTTTCAAACTCTACAACTTACCTGAATCGAATTTCAGAGTTTTTTACAGAAAACATTTTGTATATTCTTTCCATATTGGTAATCTTTTGGGCGCTAAATGGTTCCTGAAAAAAAAGAAGAAAAATTTTAAAAACAATTTAATTTCTTATCTTCTGTTATGTCTTTATTTTAATCAGAGTTTTCTTTTTCTAAAATTACATATTCTTTCATAGCTTTACACTCCTCCAACAGAAGGAACAGACAAGGAACAGACAAGGAACACACAAGGAACAGACAAGGAACACACAAGGAACACACAAGGAACAGACAAGGAACAGACAAGGAACACACAAGGAACAGACAAGGAACAGACAAGGAACAGACAAGGAACAGACAAGGAACAGACAAGGAACACACACGTCTTCTTCAGTAAAAGTAAGTTTAACAATGAATTAATCCTTAGATTGATTGATTGTTTTGTTTAATGGCACATCGACCCTTGGTGGGTCATTTAGTGCCGTATTCAGTAGGGGGAGGGGGGATCCCATGTCCCCGTGACTAGAGACTTGAGGGGGGAGAATCCCAAATTGCTGTCACTGAGACAAATGCCTCGAGGACCGGGATAAAGTGGGGAGGGAGGGATCCCAAAAGCTTCTCAGGACGAATCCTGAGCATGCTAATGGTGATCGCCTACCAACCAGCTGGCTAAGATATCCTGTGCAACTTCTCCCAGGATGATACCCGAGCATGCCACAAGGACCCCCAAAGGGCCATGGTTCTCTGAACTTCGAGGCCATGGCGGTTTCAAAGCACAGATACTACACTTTGATCCTAGCCACAGCCAAGATATCCTGCGCAACTTCTCCCAGGACGATACCCGAGCATGCCACAAGGACCTCCGAAGGGTCGCGGTTCTCTGAACTCCGAGGCCATGGCTGTTTCGAAGAATAGATACTACACTTTGATCTTAGCCAAAAGGCTGCAAAGCCATTAATCCTTAGAACTTCTACTTTGAGGGCAACATAATGCATACCCACCTCCCACATATTGTGGAATGATGTTAAATTCACAATTCTTAGGTTGTGTCATCTCATTTTCAGGATATTGAAATATTAACGGGCCAATCATTATACCACCTGTCTACTTTAATATTATTGACCTCCATGGTCACTGTGGAGTAAAAAGATCATATAGGAAATGAGCGATTAATTCCTAGTGGGTGTCCATTGCAATTGCATAGGAGCTACTACAAAAATGTTTGGTGCTGCTCGAATTCCCCGTCTCAGCTTTCCGACTCAATGAGGGTTGGGAGGGTGCAGGACCCATCTTCCTCTCATATTCGTTTTTTGTGTGCATGTGTTACGTTTGTTCATTTTTTAAAATATATTATATAATAGGATTGGAGTCCTCATCAGAATTTAATGAAGATTCCGGATATAAGTGTCTCTCCATATATGATTGGTATTAAGGTTGAAAATTCTTAATGTAATAAGTTTGCTCTATGTATTTGTTTTCGTATTTGATTTAGTGCAGTTGACTTACAGAAAACAAAGTTGTTCTTAAAAACTTAATAGCATTTTCAGTTTAGATGTGTAGGTGTTATATCACCAGTTTTCACTGTGTCGCCTGTTGTATTGGCTAGGTGTCTGCCTCAGCTCTATTTCATATTGGCTATAGTTTTATCAGCAATAATGCTGTCGGAGTCTTGTTACGGTGTCCTTGTGTCTCTCATTACACAAGGTAATAGGTTACTTCTGATTATCTAACTCGGTCACTATGTATCGCTCTAAAGACGACTTGCATTTTCACTGACATTCATGGATGACTGTCCTAAAATGCGCTTCTTGCAAAGTCAAGATTACACTCACACAAAACTTTTTACTCTGCCGAATAAGTGGTAGTAGGAGGTGACGTCACAGCTACAGTGGCTGCAATTGTTGGATATTTAGGCAGCCGTGGGCGGGAGTGTCACAGATTTGACCCCCACAGGTGTTGAAACTTATAAACAGGATATTGACCATGACTGCAGATGGCGGGTTGGAAAATCAGCATAGGCGTTCAAACCCAATAAGAGAGACACAGGACGCCCTCGGAGAGGCAGAGAGCAGCTGGGCCTGGGAGCACCGGGCCAGTTCCCCTGTTGGGAACAGTCTGTCGGCTCTCATTATCTCTCTCCCACTATTCATTCTCCGCAACGATACAATGTATTTATGAAATAAAAATATATCCTCATATTTTTATAAACCAAGTTTCGAGTCTTCCTTTTTCTCCAAGTTCAGCATTTTCTTCCCGCGGACCAAGAGGGCTATACAACATAACAAAGCCTTCATCAGATGTTAACCCTGAGGTCAGGCATGGTTTCGGGGCTGAAGCTTCATCACTAATAACCTGCCTGTAAGATGTAACTTGACCACTCAACTCTCCCAGGCATGTAAGTTTCTCAGCTTTCTCGACCTTATTCAGTAGTTTTTACCAGGGTTGCCAGATTTGGCCAGAACGAGAGATAATCCAAGCACTATCTCAAGAGATTTACCTTACCCAAAACAGGAATTGGAATAATGTTGAATTGGAGAATCGAGCGAGTCTGGAGGCAGAGGTTCAATACCAGCCTCTTGTATTTAACCTCTGCTTCCAGGTATTGAACCTCTGCCTCCAGACTTGCTCGATTCTCAAATTTGATCCTATTCCAATGCTCGTTTTTGGTAGGTGTCTGAGATAAACTTTGGATTATCTCCCCTTCTGATAAGCTTGGATTTTACATTTACCTGCAACATTAATTGGTAGAAGAATTCTTGTTTCTGTGGAGTTGAGAAACTGTCAAGGTCTTTTGTTGAGAATTGGCCCAAGTCTTTGTCTCCAGTTGAACACCAATTCTGGCTCAGATGATGGATTTCTGTGGCCAAAGTGGTGTCAAACCTATTGGAAAAGAAAAAAAGGGCATAAGATGGAAATAAGTATTAATTAAAGACTTGTAGGTGATTTTCTTTTATCTAATTGTATATATTAAATACATTTCAGGACATTTTTGGCAGCATATTTAGTTTTTTAAGTTAAACCTATCTGTAGTACATTTTAGAAAAGAAATCATAACAAAGTAGTAGTAATTAGTATTAAAAATATTAGATCATTTTTTTCTGACTTTTTGCCAGAAAAAAAAGACATTTTCTCGTTCTTCAGACAGTAAAATATCAAATTCTTTATAAAATAATGCATCATGTGTCTGATGCATAAAAAGGTCTGGGACATTAAGATATCTATAAATTTAAAGTAACTTATATTTGTCACATGAATAAAAGAGGATTTTTCACTAGAAACCCAAACAATTGTAAAAGACCTTATGAATTTTTAAAATTCCTTCAAATTACAACCTATAAAAGTCATGTAACACTAAATGTTTCCCTTGTATTGGCATAACAAACAAGTATGTCCATTTGCGGTTCTGTGAATAAAACAGACATAAGCCTTAAAAATAAAAAGCAAAATACTTACTGAGGATTGATTGGAGGCATTCCAGGTGAATAAAACCATGCATCCCAATCAACATTCTTTAGTGTTCCTGTCTTAAAACAAAAAGAAAAAAAGCTTTTTGATTATTAACCAAAGGGAAAAAACAATACTTCACTATGATATTAAAAACGTAAAGTATGTGCCCACAAAATGTCAATGAAATGGGGAAGAGTGAATTTTCTTTTTCCAGGGCGGAAAAGCTGATTAAAAGCACAAAAAATTACTTAGTTCAACGGATGTAGATCTTTACCCAAATATTTAATAAAAAGCTATTCTCCCATTTTAATGCCATTGTTATATTTTTCTTAATTGGAAGAATGGAGAGAGGGTGGTAAAGGTTCATAGATTCTGGCATAGAGATGGACAGTCACAAAAAGTTTCCAAATGACGGCTGACAAATGTCTATCAGCTTCTTTGTGTTCAAACTTGTTAACCAAACAGGTTGAACTTTATAGAACTAAACAAACTAAAGAACTCCTAAAAACAATAAGTTTACAACTTTACTCACACAATATATACAGAATAACCAGGAAACTGAACATAAGAATTTTAGAAAAGGATTGGGAAATGAGGCTTAAGTCACTGACTACATTGACGAACCCATGGTCACATCGACGCTCCAAGAAGTATATATATTGGGTGCTCACTTATTATATGGTTAGGATTTCCATCCTCATATTTTGAGTATCTTCCTGGCAGCAAAGGTGCTGAAGCTTTTGATTTTGATCTAAGCTAACAACAAAATTGTAAGAACATCATAACTTGAAGAGGTGGTTTTTGATTGAAATTGCAATTTGCAAGTTAAACAGTATTACTTTTAAATTACCCTGAAATTGTTGGCCGTTGGTAAGTATCTGAAGATCTTTTGAGTTAAATACACACGTAATTTCAGTGTATAAAATATTGCCTTTCTAAGTACTTTTTTTCTAGTATGTGACCAAACTCTACAGCATTGAAAAAACCTGAATATTTTACAGTCCAAAAATGAGTACACCCTTAAGAAAAAATATATTTGGTGACAGAGTTTCTATGCTGTAGAGTTTGGTCATAAACAATACCTGATAATATCTGTTTTGATTGTGGAATCTTCCACTAGAAATAATAAAATCCTGCTATGTTTAAGGTAATCCAACAGAATGGTAATGGTAATTTGATAATGTGGAAATAAAAGATTGAGAAAAGCGTGTGCGTTACGTCTCAAACATATTTATTATCATTAAGATAAGCCTTGATGCATTTTGCTAAGTTTCATTCAACATTTTAGGAGGTAGGAGGGAGGGGTTGCAATGAGCCCAGGATGTTGGTCACGTTTTGGCTATCTCTATGCATAGCATGGGATGGCAAAGGGATTCCTCTTTGCTAGTGTAGTGGTGGAAGTGTCTAGATGAAGTGGATTTATATCTATCAGCTTTTAAGTGCAGGGGGGGGGGCTGTTTGTAGGATTTAGGTGTGTTGTGTTTTTCGGGTTAATTTGAGTGTGGTGTCCGATTAGTATGTTCTTGTGTGTGTGTGGGTGTTCCTACTTAAAAGTGGGTGCCTGTACATATAAATGCATACATAAACATACACAAATATATACACCAATACACATATATATATACACACAACCTAAAAATACACATACATACACAAACACACACCTAAAAATACAAATACATACACAAACACACATAGATAGATAGATAGATAGATAGATATAGATAATCTAGGAAGTAATTTCTTTTTCAAAAATATATTATTAAAAACAATAGACAAGGTTTCTCTATTCAAGATCATTTGATCATCATTGGTCATTTTCAAGAATGTTTTTGTCTGAAGTTTAAAATCTTTGCTGATGTTGGCAGGTGTATCTATTTGGGGATTCTTAAACTGTAAATCACATTGCCAACAACATCACCTCTGCTCAGCTTATATATATATATATATATATACACACACACACACATTTATACATATATACACACACACATACAGAGAGTAAGATCTATTAAACAAACAACATCTTTACCAGATGAGGTTAGACCCTACCTCTTTAATTGTAGTTCTACTCATTAGTGATAATAGGCGTAACTTGAGAGTTCAATTCAAGTGTTGAGGAATGAAGTGCAATTCTGGTACTGATTTAACAAGATGCATTAATCATATTTAGCTGATGAGTCAATAATAATCGGAAAATATTGATAATCAATGGAGGAGGATTTTTTTTTCTGATGCCGACGATGGAGAATAGGTTATGGCTAGGGTAGAGGTCATGTCAAAACAGAGAGAGGAAACAAAAACAAAAGAAAAAGATTTGTCTTATTTCCTACAATCTGTAAAAAAGGCCAAGATGCATTCAAAATGCTGACACCAAAGAACTATTCCATCAAACACAAACACAAAAAAAAAGTAACTTTGAGAAATATATGAACAGGTCTGGTTAGTCACTCAATAGAAACAGTCATGTGACCAAAGGCTTTTGGCAGCATGCCGTATTGGGGTGATCAATTAAAAAATTGGGAAAATGATGACCAATGAATTAGTCTGTTTTGGGGCAGTGATCACTAAAAAAGTCTGAATTTTCAAAAAACAAGCATGAATGCTAACAGGCACAAACTAAGGGATCAATTTAGCATGAACTTACATTGCAAATTGAACCCCCTGCTAACAACATATTTTAGGGGGGAATAAATGTTTAAATCTTCAGTCCTCTAGCTCCATTGGTGTAGCCTGTACACGTCATACATAGCCAGCCAGCCAAACCAACTTGAAAACTGAAGAAACCTATGTTGAAGGTATTGTCAACAATTTCTAATACAGTAGAACCTCACCATCTGCAGAATTGCCAACCACAGTTTCACTTATCACTGGATGACTCAATTTAAATGTTTTTCATCTAGATTTAGATTGGGTTGGGCCGAATTGAAAATAAGAGTAAATGAGAGTAGATAGGAACGAATGGTGAGATTCTTTATCCTCTAAACTAAACATTAATGAATGCCTTTGTTTAATTGTTCAAATCTCACTTAGTTTTTATACAATACACAATGTTAGTTGTTTTTTCACCTATTATTGCCCATCTCTGCAGTTATCGCAGCTTGGTTATAACAGGATTGGCTTTCTTGCACCCCAACACCAGTGTTATAATAGGATTGGCTTTCTTGCACCCCAACACCAGTGTTATAATAGGATTGGCTTTCTTGCACCCCAACACCAGTGTTATAATAGGATTGGCTTTCTTGCACCCCAACACCAGTGTTATAATAGGGGAGGTCTGTATAGGAAATATAAAAAACTGATACAAAACAAAAGGAGTTAATACGGAGTTCAATCTTCACAAAGTGCTCAGTTATGGTAACCATTTGCCAGACTTGGCTTATCTCTAGTAAATCAAATCCAATCAATAACTAGTAATGAATCCTCACTAAAAGCAAGGATATAATGATCCCTCACTTACACAATGAATGTAAAGAAGAATTTTTCACTATTACATAGTTAAGTTTTAGTACTTAGTAAATACTCATAAAATTCTTTGTTTTATCGTGTGGCAAAAACATAGGCTAGGCTAGGTCAAAATATTTGGGATTGTTTAGCGAAAACATATCGTTATCGAATGGTGAAAAACACAAGCTTCTATCTTTAATAATTTCCAAGATACATTTGATAAAAGCAACCTCACCTACAGCTTGGTTACAATTGTTTAAAGAATCAGTTTGAACAATCTCTATACGGATTTTGGATTAGTGATGGTTTTATTATACAAGTATACAACTATAACCAGTGATTTATTCACAGATGTTTATTCAGACCTTACACAGGTTACAAGAATTTAACAGACATTTCTTAAGATCATTAATTTGGATACTCATCTTAAAGAATAATTATGGGAGAAAATTTATCAGACATTTGTTAGGATTATTGATAGGACTTGACACTCAATTGTAGTTTAAAATGTTTAGCCGACTCATTTTGGTTAGTTTTATTTCATAATTTTCCAAGCTTTACCAAAAGTTGCTTTGACCATTTATATAAAGATGATAAAAAATGATTGAAATGAAGAAATGACCAAATAGCTTACCTGGTCTTGGAAATAACTGAACAAAAATTTCTTCCACTGGTTGGAATTAATGGATTTGTACTTGAATTCCTCAATATAAGCCTTCAAAAAGGGTTCAAACACTTCTACAAAATAGAAAAAAAAATAATGTAATCATCTTTTTGAATTTTTCTTTTGTTATAGCTTTCAAACAAAAAAGGTTTTGTAGAAGTATATTTTTTTTTCATGCATTACTATAAATATCAAGCCAGCTTTGATCATTTTAATTTGCTAAAGAATAATCATTATTAATTTTTGATTAGTATTTCTCAAAAGATTTTGACAGGTATTTAATCTTAAAAGAATGACCTCTGGCTTTTGCTTTATTTTAAAAAATTTTTTCACATACACTTTGAATCTTTTTCTTTATGTCATTTTAAAAATAAATAGGTGTCTTTTAGACATTTTAAGAATAGTCAAACTTTTATTTACTGGGTCCACCAAGCAGGTTTTCTAAATAAAACAGCAATGCAAATCCTTTTTCATAAGGCACTGAAGAGAAGGCATCATCTGGGTCCACTCCAACCAAAGTTGGTACTAACTTGGTATACAAATGGTCAGCTCCTTGTTCTGTAATCTGCACGGTACAAAGTCAAGAATATCGATTAGTTTGGCAGTAATCAATTCATGTAATGATTACTTTTTTTAGTCAACAAAAATGAATGAATGTGAAATGATAAGTTAATAAAATAGTAATAAACTTAAAAAATGTCTGGTATTTACAAAGCTGGTAGCAAACAAAATGGTGAGCGCTGACAAAATCCTGGACTCAAACTACAAAGTAGACTTTGAATGCCCGGATGTACAACGAGCCAACTACAACAACCAATATTTGAGAGGCCCAAAAACTATTATCAGGGAAAGCGCTGAGAAAAGACAGAGTACAAGCGGGTGTAGTAGCCCATCTGGACAATTGGACCCATCCTTCTCATCAAGGTACTGGCCCAGGAAACAGTCAGAGGAGCAAGAAGCTCATGAGGAGGAGGCAGATTACAGGACACACAGTTTATATCTAGTTTATATGTGAAAACATAATCGGATTTCTCAACATTTTTTGCTGTTTTTGTTCTGAAATAGAGTCAAGATGTGTTTGAATTTTAATAATAACCATTTTTCTGAATATCTCAGGTCAGAATTGTATGGCAAAACCTGTTCATTTATCTCTATGTTTTTTCAAAAGTTATGTGATTTTCTATATTTTCGGTGTCCGGGTGCGAGTTCAAACCAGGGGTAATATAGGGTTAAAAATGAACCCAGTAGGACATTATTTCAGCCTGGCAACAGGCAGAATCAGAAAATAAACACTTCAAGGATTAATAAAAAAACAGGTGGCAAAAAGATTGGGTTTGCCCATGAACCTACTTTTCAGACTAGACTAATCTTATATGTAACTTTAGCAGTGATATTTATATAAAGCATTAAAATAGACATTGTTTCTTAATTTTCCCAAAACTAAGACGCCAATGGATTTAGAAAACCTATCATTTGCAATATGAGTCAAGTTAAAATCTATGGAAGTATACAATTGATAAAATTAGACAGACTCGGATCTCCAAACTTACATATCCCTTTAATGTTCTCCATCCATTCATTGCTAAAAGTTGTCGGAGTGGTTCTCCGGAACCTAATCGAGCACAAATCTTCCTCTCAACAAATGTTGTGTGTCCTTCATTTAACCTGAAAGAAAAAAATAATAATCCAAGGTAATCCGAAAACATTCTGTCATCACTGTTTGAATTTAAAATTTTAAAAAACTGAATTGTTCACAGTGAAAATATTTTATATATATGTATATATAGCAAGGATAAGATGGAAAACATTTTTTTACCTATATAAACAGGAAAACAATACAGAGAAACAAAACTTCAGATTCAAAACCAAGAAG
>VCCN01000574.1:1380421-1394792 GCA_006491835.1 Architeuthis dux
CCCTCAATGTCCTGGGCCCTACGCCATGGCATAGTTTGTGTATAGGCTAATCCTGCCCTGACTACATCAGCAAGTCTTGGTTCATCCATACACACATTAATCTGTTATCAGCAATAAATTAAACTTTGGGGGGTTTTATTTACTTAAATTCAGCACAATTCTTTGGAATGGTAAAAATGTTAGGGGCACACCCATAAATAATTGTATACAACTTTACATTTCTTTTTTTCAGACAACACAAAGCGAAAGATTTTGGGATCCTCAAAAAATGAATTACAATTTCTCTTGAGAATTTCTAAATCTGGTTTACAAAAATTATCCATCTCCAACCAAACAACAGCTTTATTTTTATTCCATTCTTACATTTTGAGATTTCTAATTTAAGCACAGAGAAATACCTATATGTTCAGTTCTGTGTAGTAAAGTATTCTATTGTAATTCTTAAACTGACCATCTAAGTTCTTCTAAGCCAGTGGTTCATAACAGGGGGGGGGCGTGCTCCACCCCCAGGGTTGCATGAGTAATTTCAATTAAGGGACACGAACCTGCAGGAAAAAAGTAAGAATTTCTCTAATTATTTTGGGTATTCTCTTAAGTGTTTGCATAATATCGTGATGAACATAACATATTTAATTTTCTTTTCATATATTTGCAGTACCGATTTCAAACTAACCATTTGACACTCAACATCAAGAAAAGTAAGAATTTTAAAAAAATCTAACTCATAAACTATGAAAATTATTTTCAATTTCAGTGTTCTGGACATTATAAATGTTAAAATTCTAAAACTTTTTTTTAAACAAAACTTAAAATTCTAAAATTAACGTTTTTATGAACGTGGTTCGTCTTGTTTATGTCTTCTGATGCACACGTTACGGCTGTTTAGGCCATTTTCAACATCTTCTGATTAGCAAAAATGTATGATTTAAAAAATTCTTACAACTGTAACTTGCAATATAGTCCTGGACCTGTTTTAAAGCCCCGTAGGAATTTTTGAGTTGACTAATTCATAAAAGCATAACCTTTTTTCTTTTTTAATTCAAACTATCATACCCTGCCTCACAATATATTCTGTATATGTGTACACATATATACCAGTGCCAATATTCATGAAATTGGTCAGATTTGATCAGTCTCTATTGAAACTATAATTTTCTGTAATATTAAAATATGGTATATTTTGGGTTCTCTTCCTAAACTGCAAAGATCCACTTTAGAATTTCCAAGTAACCTGCTTTATTAACTGAAAAATGGATTAATGATTTTTTTGAACTAACAAAAATGATGTACAAATGGAATAAGACCCTTTCGCCGTGTGGTAGATAGGGGGCCCACAGCAAATCACAGTCCCGCGGTAGAACTTCTGGGCACGTTTAATTGGTTAAAATCACTAACCAAAAGATTCACTTTTATAAAAATTCACTTTTTATAAAATTTCTCACCTTTCATAAAATGTGTGAGAATTTTCCATTAATGTGTGAAACCGTATCAAAATGTGTGAGACTTGACAGGTATGAAGATTCTTTGTACAACAAAAAAGTTGGTAGTACTTTAAGTTGAGATGAAGTATTTTCATTATTAAACTCATTTTTTTTCCTAATATTTTCATCTTTGTAACAGCATTTCCAGGTGATCTATTCTCGTCTGAAGTTCTTTGTCATGCATTCCCAACTATTTGAAGACCATATTTTTGTCATCTCTAATATTATGATAGAAAGCAACAAAAAAAGATAAAGAAAATAGTAGAAAATTAAATGTAGAATAATGAAAAAGTTGTTATTTGAAACTTTTGAATACAGAATGACACATCATTGGGATTTTAAAGATTTGCACAAAAAGAATAATATTTTCTTAGTAGCAAAAACTTATGATTTAAAAAATGCTTGCAACTGTAACATGTAATATAGTATTGGCACTGTAATAGAGGCCCTGTAGGAATTTTTGCGTTGACTAATGAAACCAATTGGACTTGCTAGAGGGACCTTCAGTGAGTAAGAATATCTTGGGTAGACATTCCAAATTTGTTGAAAAAAATTTTAGCACCATTTTTCATAATGGCGGATTTTTCATTCCCCCCCCCCTCAGATATGGGCATATTGTATATCTTTGGAAAGGGAATTTATACTGAGTTAAGTTTACAAAAGAATCATCTGCCTCAGAGCAAATTATTTTGAGCTATTTACACTCGATTGTCATAAATCCTGGTTTAAAAAAATGAAACCCTTGTGGACATAGCTATGACGTAGGGAAGGCATTTGTGCATAGATCCACTTCAAAATTTCATAACTTATTTTATAACCTATAGCCCACTGTTCCACAACAGACAGACGGAAAGAACAGCCAGGACTAAATAAAATCCTCCCATCTGAAATTTTTCTTTCCGTCTGATTTTCGTTGTGGTGCAATAGTCAGAAAAAAAATAATATTTTTCCAAAAATATAGGCATATTGTATATCATTAGAAAGGGAATTTCATAAGTTTACAAAAGAATCATCTGCCTCAGAGCAAGTCATTTCAAGCTATTTACAATCAATTGGCATAAACCTTCATTTTAAAATGAAACCTGTGTGGACTGATATATAACATAGGGGAGATAATTTTTGATGGATCCACTCCAGAATTTAATCACTTCTCCCGTGGCCTATTACCCACCCTTCAACAAAAATTAATTGAAATTCATTGAGAACTTCTGGGAATATTATGTGAAAATCTAAGATATTTTGAAGGTATTTGTGGTATGGATAGATAGCTACAATGTAGGGGAGGTAATTGTGCATGGATCTGCACCAAAATTTAACCACTTCTCTTTTAATCTATTGTCTATTCTTCCACAAAATTTCATAGGAATTCATTTGGGACTTTTGCCGATACAGAACTGCCTGGCCTAAATAAAACACCCCAATCTGAGATTTTGATACTGTTCTTTCCGTCTAACCGTCCACACGATATCAGAGTGGAAACAAAGTAATCTGCCCTTTTTCTTTTTTTGTGCATTGTGACAAATCACGTGGCCGACACACATGCATCTCCCATGCAAAAAAAATTTGTTAAACTAATTGCATATTATACCCTCATGTATATGCATACGCTCTAATTCTATGTGTACTCACACTTCTATGTATCACACACACAAATACTTATTACTAAGAATTTAAATATCCTTAAAAAGTCCTTTATGTGATTTTATTTCTTTTAAAATTAATTTCCATAGGGTCTCCATTTTATTAAATAACACATTAGTTCAAATAATTTTTGCCAATTCGAAGTACCTTGACTAGGAACTGAACCTGAAATACCACTCTGTAGACAAAGCTTCAAATGAAAGAGCATAATAATCTAGCCATGTCTCACAATGCTAAGTATGACAAGCTAAATAAACGGAACTAATGCTTTTGGATATTTGTTGGACCCAGTCAAGTTTGGCACAAGGTCATATTCATTGAGGGATGTGGACAAAAACCCACTGGACTATAACCTGTGATGTCGGCCCAGGCATCGCAAGGTTACTTGAGTTACTTCCCTTGCCACAACCCATAATGACGGAAGTGAGTTCCCGGTCATGCGCCAGGCAAACTGGGGTAAAATAAAGATAAACACACAAAGTGAAGAGACAGTCAGTCTCTTCTCCGATCTTGATCAGTTAAGCATCACATTTGTCTTCGTCCTTGTTCCTTTTGCTTCATCTTCCTTTTCAGTGAGATTCCCATGAGCTTGGAGACACTACAACCCCTAGGACAAAAACCCCACATAGTAGAAAATAAAACAGAATTGAGATGAGGTTTTTGTTCAGTGGGGTTATTGTCATGGACCCATTCATTGAACACCCAATGAGGAATGAACATATGTTTATAGCTGTCATGGCACGTATAATTTCAAGCATATGCACCTATCATGGTATATCGAGTGTTAAGATCAAAACAACAAATTATACACCCGGACGGGAAAACGGATTAAAACGATATTAAACTTAAATGTTTCGTACAGATAAAAAACCAGGAAACAAAAACTCAGGGATTTTTTGGTGGGCAATGATTGTAGTTTTTTATCAAACATTAAAAACAGGAAATATTCTGCGGAGAGAAGATAGTTCGGTTGACCGTTGAGGGAAATTCTGGGGAGAGAAAATAGTCCTATTGAGGAAAATCAATGTTGATTTTGGTTCACAGCCTTTAGAAAAGGCAAAAGAAAGAAAGAAAGAAGAAGAACATATATCTCCTCGAAGATAAGATGATCGTGTCTCCCAATCGTTGGGGTTAAAAACACTGCCTCCGTCCACAAGCAGCAAGCTTTCATCTATCCATCCTCCTTCACCGCTCAGACGCTACTACTGCTTTGTTCCTTCCTCCTCCACACCGAATTCAAATCCCAGGGAAACAGGATTTTCATAAAAATCTTCCCTTTGTCGTTCGCACGCCAATTTTTTAACTCTCCCATATCCTTTCCTCTGTTTACATTTTCGTCGTTCCTTAAAGGGACTTAACTCCAAATGGACAACCAAGAGTTATCTCCATTCTATTCTACAATAGCCATAAAGTTTTATCAGACATTAATTTAATGTATTAAAGTCTAGAGTTCAGTTACCAGAGCTGAGTAATGTTTCTTAATCAGTTCATGAAACTGATTAAGAAACATTACTCAGCTCTTTTTTTTTATGAAACTGATTAAGAATCATTACTCAGCTCTGGTAATTGAACTCTAGACTTTAATCACTTACGCTATCAACTACAAGACTGAATAGAGACTTTGGTCTAAGGCAAGGGGCGGACCAGATTAGAAATACTTTTATGTCTTGCAGATTAAGACCAATAAAAATAGAGACAATGGTCATATGTAGTATAATGCTGGTAGTACTTCTTTTCACACACACACACAGACAGACAGACAGACAGACAATGACTCTCGGTCCGGGTCTGTTGACGGGAGCTGAACTTTCTGTGGAGGGAAATTAATTTTGGAGAAAAGGCTCTCCCACGTGGGTGGAGAGAAAAGACGACAAAATTCAGGTTCTTCAATTGGAAATCTGTGGTTTTATTTCTGTCGATATAAGAGTCTCTTCTGGACCAGTTCGCGGGTCATTTAGAGGTATGGAATTCTGTTTCATTTAGTTTTCTAAATGAGTTGGTCACTTTTCTGAGTTACTTCTAAGAAACTCAAGGGTTGTTCCTCCTTCTTCCACCCATCCGGGTGAAAGAGCCAACTACTTTGCCTCTGACCAGCCGCATTCAAATCTAAAACTGCTAACTGCTTCTAACCAGCTCTCGCCTCCCTCACCCTTGACAGGCAGGCGGCCTCTTTGTGCGACCTGTCACTAACGGCTTCAGATTTCAACTCCCTCCTATTTTCAAATCTGGGCCCTTTTTAACGGTTACCAGTAATACGATCTGTCCAGTATTATCACGTACGCAGTTTAACACAAATTCCTAGCCACGGTAATAAGATATGGGCTTTATTGTAAAGTACACACGAACACAGAGTGCATTTCATTACACATACAAGGTGATGGAAACAGGGCTGCCAGGATGTTGAAAATGGCCTAAACAGCCGTAACATGTACATCAGAATGCATACACCAATACACAAGTTCCTACTTTCATAAAAATGTTAATTTTAAAATTTTAAGTTTTTTTTTTTTAATTTTGAAGTTTTAGAATTTTAACATTTTATAACATCTAGAATACTGAAATTGAAAATATTTTTCAATATTATTCATTTTCATAGTTTGTTTTTTAATTACTTTAATGTTTATCATTATAGGAGTATATACCTACATAAACTTCATTATACTATCAATCAATGAGATTTATGATTTTGGGAAGGTTTTTTGCACAAAATATTGACAAATTGTAGTTGAAATTTAGCTGGGTATAATAAAACACCACGAATGCATAGTGTTAAAACATTTCAAGCTATCAAACATTGATTCATTTGAGGCCAGTGCAAAAATGAGACTTTTGCTCTATTTTTCGATTCTGAATTTTATTGTTCGCTAACCAAAGATAGGAAAAAGATGTCACATATTCTTTGAAGTAGGCGGATTTGGCCAACGGGGCAATAGTTTGCAGACCCCAGGTCTAGGAGGTCATAAATTATTTTTCATCTTTTGGGTTTGGTTGGGAGGGTCTCCAGGTAGTGGGAACTTCAGAGTCAACAGAACAAGCAGAAATATTAATATCAACAAAAAGTTTGCTTTCTCAGTGAAAAGTCATTAAATTTATAGAAAAATCCCTAGGCCAGAGCTTTGCAAACTTTTTGTCTTGGCGACACTATAAAAATAGAGGTTTTTGCAATACATTACTCAAGTTTTGTTAGTCAACCGACTCAGGAAAAGTATCTTTTGAAAGATATACAAAATTATACTTATTTTTGTGACACGCCTAGAGATTATTGGCGACACACAAAGTGTTGCGACAGTCTGGAAAGCTCTGCCCTCAGCCTCTCACTCAACTCTTTCCTCGTCTTCTTTTATCCCTCTCTCACTCAACTCAACTCCTAGGTTTATTCCCTTGCAATACCAGAGTTCTCAACCAGTGGTCCTCTGAGTCCCAAGTCACATTCCTGTGTCCTTGCAATCCCAGGTTTCCTCAATTCCATCTCCATTTTGAATTGTCATCTAATAATTTTTTCACCATTATACTTTGCATCATACGTTCCTCCCCGACTGAAATTCATTTCTAATCCCCCCCCCCCCGGCTAAAATTCCTCCCCTTAGGAACTTTCTCCTCTGGGAGCCAAGTGCCTCCCACTTGAGAATCACTGAAACAATAGATGACAAACTATAAAGAAAAGTGCAAAAAATACTGGCAGAAAAGGTTTTGCAAAGCAAGTAGGGTTAGTTGAAGATGTTAGATGTAGTAAACAAATCAAACGCCCATCCGCAGGGTTTTTGAAATCTCGTGTTTCTGATTGGCCGAACTGTTAGACAAAGAGTTTGATTCTTTTTGGTGGTAAAATACATTGGACTCGCGAGTCGACAAGGAATCCTGGCCAAGGGCAGATGTGGTCTCTGGCTGTTCCACCGAACATGTGGGGAGGTAAACAGAGAGTGAGAGAGTTAGCTAGACGTTAAAGTGGGAGAAGGGTGGCAGCTAGCCAATGATCCATTACAGTAGTTGACGCTTTGCTGAAGTGTTGGAATCCGAGCCATGGTTGCATCATAGAAATAAAGGAATCAATTTTATTTTATTTTCTCTTAAGATGGAAAAGCTCTGCTTAATTTGCGTTTTCCCCCCACAGGTATCCACCGGGAAGATATGGTATGTTCCACGTATTTTCCCCTCATGTTTGGTGGGGCATCTTTGGACCATGAACCTGCCTGGTCGCCGACTTTGATGCGTCATCATCTTTCCTGGGACCGGCTAAAGACTGCTGCAACACACACATGCACGAGGTGAACGTCATCATTCATCAGTAGTGGTACAACAGATTTTTCTGTGAATCCCCACATCTTTGCAATCCCAGGTCTTAATCTTGTCAAGGTTGATATCTGCTAGATTTAATCAGAAATCTGTTTCAGAGTTTAAGATGGTGTTCTGCAACTGAAGTAAACAGAAATATATCCCATGCATCTCTGGAATTTCTTGCACATAAATAATATCTCTTAATTTTTGCAAACTATTAGGGTGCAGTTTCTTAGAATATTTCAAATGTCTCAGTGAAGCTGTTATTTCAGCTGGCATAAAACAATGAGTAAAGAAATGGTAGGAGTTGATTTCTTAGCATTTATTAAAATTACTTGTTCTGAAAGAATTCTAAAGACAAGATTTTTTTCTTGTTTCAAATTTTGTTGTGCACAAGTTAAATTTGGACAGCTACGTTCAATACCAGCTTTTACTCCATATCATTTATATATAAATATCTATATTTAAAAAAAGAGAAAGGTCCGCAAATGTATTAGAATTAAGTATTATTTTTTTTATTACTACATGTGTTTCAGCTATTAAAAGCCTCTTCAGGTAATTCTTTTTTAAAAAAGGGATTTTACAAAAATTGAAAAAGTTAGTTTTTTTTGTTTGTTGGAAGTGCTTAAATTCTTGACCATGTCAGTTCATGTAAGTGTGTGTTTGTAGTTGTCCCCTGCTTGAATGGGTGATTTAGGTCACATTTCTTCGAGGATTGGGCAGGTTATGGGTCTGTCCTTGTTACTACTACTGTGTAGTATTGGCAGGCAGTGTGTGGGGCTGGGAGGTGTCTCAAAATCTTTGGTCCTGTTTGTATTCCGTTGTTTTATGGCCTTGAGATTATGGTATTTACACACACACACACTGGTGTAAAGGGGAATATTTCAATTTCATAGTTTTTGGTTGCTGAATAAAAGTATTTTTCTTATGTTCTGTTTAATGAATTAGATTTTATTCTTTTGCTGCTAGAGTTATATAATTATCTGTTTGATAAATCAGCATTATTTTAAAGTGACCACCGCTGCATTGGAAAATATGTTTGGAAACATGCAGGTGCATGTCCTCAGGGATTTTAATATTGCTTTTGAGCAGTGCCTCTCAAAACTTTACAAAATATCTATACATAGATATATACTCATCTAAAAATATACATGTTTGCATATATATATATTCAGCATAACATATATATACTGATACATAAATATGGAAGTATACAAATGTTTACAGTATATATAGACGTATGTAAATATAAAACAAAGGTGAAAAACTCAAGCCATGCTTCCATCTATATTTACCTAACTTGAAAGATTTTCCCTTTTGGGTGTGATACTTCTGTATACAGAGATTCAAACAACCTACAGGAAGCTATTTAGATATCTTAGAGAGGCATTTCAAACAAAACCATTTCCTTTTTACATACAAGCTACAGCCTTCCAGGCCCAGAAGTATTAAATTCTGCCAAGTAGTTGATTGGATGAAGAGGTAGTGAGGCAGGCTAAGGTAGAACGTGGCTCGTGGGGGTTATGTGGGTGTACTTCGGACAGCTTTATGTGTTAATTCAGAACTCCTACCTTATTTCTTTTTTAAACTATGAGAGAAGAGGAAAATTAAAGTTTCAGATAACAGTGGTTAATAGGCTAAAAGAACAGAATGGCTAAAATGAAAGATATTGGTGTTTTGAATCGGGTTGTTACAGGCCAACCATCAGTCAATAAATTCATTTGAAAACATGTACCCCCCCAGAACTCTCAGCTATATCAAATTACACAAAAGGCTAAAAACTCAATTTAAACCCAGGTCAAGTATAGAAAAATTGCTGACCCTAATTATGATTTTGTCATCAAGAAAGGCTAAACATAACATTGTCTCCACCAGTATTACTGCAAATGGCGGCTGTATAACATTGTTAGTTATAGCAGGAAGCATTCATTTATTCATTTTATAGGATCTTAGCAGATAAGTCTATGGAACAGTGTTGCCAGATTTAACCAGAAGGGGAGACAATCCGAGCTTTATCTCAGTGACTTAAGCAACACAGGCATTGGAATAGTGTCAAATTTGGAAATCGAGCGAGTTTGCCGGCAGAAGTTCAATACCAACCTCTTGCCTGTGTTAGGTAAGTCTCCGAGATAAAGCTTGGATTATATCCCCTTCTGTCCAAATCTGGCTACCCTACTACGGGAACCATTTTTCAATTTGTTTGATGGCCTTCACCTTTTCCCGGAAACAATTATGGCAGCTATTTAGCTAGACATGAAGAGTGGAAAAATATTTGGGTGCAGTTCTAATGTAAGATTTCAACACACAGTAATGTGATGCAATAAACCAAACAAACTAAAAAAATATATCAGATTTTGGCAAGTTCAAAAATAGTGCCTAGTTTGTTCAATTTGGTATGTGATGTAAGCAAAGAGAGGAAGGAGAGAGCTATATATTATACTAGCTGAAGTACCTGTCTACACCAGGTTAAATATTCACTCATTAACTATTTAACCCAGCATACTTCAGCTAGTGTAATAAATATATACATATACACACATATATATACACACACACACATATATCCATACATATACATACATATATATATATATATATATAGCAGAAAATAATTCATCTACAGCATTTCTGACGAATCTCACTATGTTACTAAAAAATAAACAGAAACTTTAATTTGCAATATTTATGAATAGCTTAAATTGCAACTGATATGAATTGTCCTGCATAAATAAATAAACTGATTCTCTAATATTCTGTATATAGTATAAATTGCAAAATGAGCGATGAAGTTTATTGTATGTATAAACTTTGAAATAAAAGCACAATGTAATTTCTTTTTTTAAATCTTCCACTTGTACTTGGAGGTATTGTGGGAGACATCAATCGCATTATTTCGTCCACCCATCTGGATAATTTTACTTATTTGATTGATTTTTTTTCACAGCCCAAAAGTCTATAATACATTTTAATTTTTTTTAAAATTGAAAAGAAGCAACTACAAATATTTTAGTTTAATTGCATTTTTTATTTTCTGATTTATTGCATAAGTATCACAATCTCCAGAAGAGGTCGCGAATGATAAAATTTCAGAGTTTTCTCCTATTATTCTTCTCATGAATGGCACAAGATTAATGCTATAAAATATGTTTACAAGTTTCAAGTGTTTCATCAACATGTGTCACATTGACAAAATGTGCACAAAGGTGCCCAAAACGCTTTTAAAAAAATGACATTTTCGACCTGACTTTAAATTGCAACTGATATGAATTGTCCTGCATAAATAAATAAACTGATTCTCTAATATTCTGTAAATAGTATAAATTGCAAAATGAGCAATAAAGTTTATCGTATTTATAAACTTTGAAATAAAAGCACAATGTAATTTCTTTTTTTAATCTTCCACTTGTAGTGGGAGGTGGAGACATCAGTCGCATTATTCGTCCACCCATCTGGATAATTTTACTTACTGACTTAATCTTTGTTTCTGTCAGTGTTGCCGGTAATTTAGTGCCTTTTGGCAGTCAAACTAGCAAGAAAATATATTTTGAGTTGGTAACACTGGTCTTTGTGTGTATTATTAGATTTTAAAACAAATTACAACCAGATTATATAAGGATACTGCAAGAACATAATTATTATAAAAAATAAAATCTAGGCATATCAGTCCACTTTTGAAAGATTGATTTTTCTTTTTTCTCTCTCGCAAAAACAAAAGTCCAAATATTTGTCTAAAGAAAGAAAACAAAATTTTTATTTATAAAAAACGTAGAACTGGGCGTTTTAATTCAGTGTTTTAAAGAAAATAAAAATTTTAAAAAATTTTAAAAAAATAATTGGTGTTGATAGCCAAGGGGGAGATCTAAGCTTATAGGCAGTCAAAAGCATAATTAAACTTAAACTTCAATTGAAGAAAGTATAATAGTAATAAACACTTGAAAAATATACTTACATAAAAGCTTTTATTGAAAAAAGAAATTCCAAGGTATTCTCTTTTTCAATGATTATATTTGATCAATCATATCGTTGCATTATAATTAATAAAATCTCAAAGTTGGAGAAACAGTGAAAGAATAGATCAATAATAATCAAAGTTAGCAAAAAAAAAAGTTGCCAAGAACAGCAATATTTCATTTTATTTTTCAGTTTTTTTAACTTCCTAATTGATGAGTTTTTACAGAATCCCTGCCGCTCGTTTTTCAAAATGGTAAATAGGATTTATATTTCCATGGACTAATCTTTCATGCGTGTAAAAATCATGAGTGTTGAAAAATTATAAGTAAAATAATAACATTTGAGCAGTTTGTTTGTTTGTCCATGCCTCTTCTCCACAAAAAACTACAAGCCTTATCGACTTAATATTCTGCGTGTAGACCAAGAAGAGGTCAACTTTCCACAGGCTATGTGAGGTTGACCTTGGAGGTCACCAGAGGTCATTTCTGGCCAATCTTCAGAGTGGTTTGCCACCATTTTACACCAAGGATGGTGAAATTTACTATATAAGTAAATCTCCTCACAGTAAAGATTTCAATCTATGTGATGTTGACTTCAAGGTCACCAATCAGCTTCAAGAATTTTTAGAGATCCGCAGTCTATTCAAATCCTGAGTCAGTTATAGTTTGGGCCTAGCAGCAAAAGGGGTCAACATTTCTGCGATTCATGTCGCACGCTAACAGGTGCAGGAGAGAGTTTGGAAGATGAGAGGAAGAAACAAGGTTAGGACTACTATGTTAGCTAGCTGATCGAACCTAGAAATTTCTAAATGTAAAGAAACAGAATTCAACTCTCCAAATTGCTCTGTAAAATCTGCTTCACACCGTTGCCGTTTGTATGCTTCAACAGAAATAAAGAGGATGCATTCCTGGAAACGACTGGACTTTGTCATTATTTCTCTCTGGCCACGTGGGAGAACTTTGTCCTGCATAGACCAACGGTTTCTTCTCCTTCCACAGATTCTTCTCTCCCGTAATTGTCATTTAAGCCACAGTTGATCATCCAGCTTGGAACGAAATGTTCATCAACAAAAAGAAATGAACTTATGCATTTTTGGAGACCTGCGACCCGCATGTCTTTTGCATATTGACATGTAACCGGTTATGGTACATTTGTAAGAGTCAAACTGGGATTCATTTGTTTATATGAATTCAATGGATAGAGAGAGACCTTCCAAATTCTATATTTTGGTTATGGAGTTGGCCACATCTGCTGGCTTAAACTTCCTTTTCTACTGCCATATACAGAGGAAGCTGCTTAATGTGATCACTTTGAGACACAGTCTTTTAGATAACAATAAACATCTGATAACATTAAGCAAAGGATATATAGAGGAAGCCACTTATTGTGATCCTTTAAATAAAATGTTTAGGACCAACCAATGTTGATAACAATAACCGTTTGATAACATTATCCGTGATTATAATAAGCAGCTTCCTCTGTACTTATTAATTTACCTGTCGTATATATAAGATACTAAAGCACTAGTACAGTTTACATACCAAACAAAATAGAAACATGTCTGGTTAGTCACTCAATAGAAACCTTCAAATGTGACCAACGCCTTTTGGAAAAAGGGGTGATCAATGAATAAATTACTTCTCTCACATTTTGTTGGACAGTGATCACTAAAAGTATGTATTTATTTTTTTTTTAAAAAAGAAAAAAAAAAAAAAAAAAAAAAAAAAAAGACATTTTTTCTAGACATTAAGGAGTAAATGTTGAAATTTTCTGCCCTCTAGCTCCATTGGTACGGCATGTACGCGTGATACATAGCCAGCAAGCTGGACCAACTCAATCACTGAAGAAACCTATGTTGAAAGTTTTGGTAGACAGTTGCTAACAAGCCTGGCTGCTGCAGGTTCAAACTCTGCTCCTACTTCTATTTCTATTTCTATCTTATATTTTGCCTCAAATCACTGAATACCACATGCTAGAAAATCATTAGTGCTTAATCAAGGCTGCCAATTAGTGATCAAAGAACTCAATTTGGTCACGATTTATTTCAATCAAGGCATCTTTTTTAATCGATTAAAAAGACACAAAGAATCTTTAAAAGATGAAAGTAAGCATAGTATCCCAATATTTGGTCGCGGGCCGGTCAAAACCCTGTTGCGGGCCAGATCTGGCCCACAGCTTGCCTGCCCCTGTGATAGACAAACAGTGAAGAGTTTACTCCCTTGAATTAGGTGAGGATTAGTTCATGTTACGGGGGTTCATGTGCTGGCGATACAAACTGCAAGGTCAAAACTGAGCCCCCTGCCCAATCACAGCCGAAGATACATTATGTGGCTGTGCTGTTGGAACATCCGGGTTCCCCTCTCATGTTTTGCTGCATCAGACACTTCACATACGGTCACCTGAATCATTCCTTGGCATAATATAAGTGGCCGATTGGAGGAGTGATAAGAATTCACGTTTGGCTGTGGTCTGACAAACGTTGTTGGCGTAGAAGCAAAGATTCAAAGGAAAACAGTGTTTGCCAGTGTCGTGTGGAAGAGGTGTCCTGTGAGAGGCAGTCCTCCCGTTTTAAAGAGACTTTGTGCTCGGCAGTCCTCCCGTTTTAAAGAGACTTTTTCTACTACATAAAGTCAACTCAAACTTGGACTAGAGTTTGACAACAAAGAACCTGAAACTATTAAAACTTTTCTATTATTGTACTTAAAAAGTACAATAATAAAAAAGTTTTAATAGTTTCAGGTTGACTCATATTGTAATCCGAAGAAATGTTGATTCCCATGTCCTAATCTATACTGTTTGCATTCCTTTATCAAACATGAATACACAATGAAGCTTTTGTTTCACCAAGTTATCAGTCAAATTTCTTTTCCAACAATAATCCATTTTATGTTTTCTGAAGTATTTACAAGATCAACAAGATTAATATGCACAAGGCTATATTATTAAACCAACCATTTATCAGGTTTCACTATATCTCCTTTGATTTATCTACTTTCTTCCTTTTATTGATTGATTGTTTTGTT
>VCCN01000574.1:1409446-1429588 GCA_006491835.1 Architeuthis dux
ATTGGGTGCAGTTTTAAAAATTCAAGTCCAGAATTTTGGAAAGGTTTTTCCCCCCCCAGATTTTCAAGTCTGTTGAATTTTCATTTTACAAAAATTGGGGGGGGAAAAAAAAAAAAAAAAAAAAAAAAAAAAAAAATCAATTCCAACTTCTGCTCTTGCGGTCTAGTTACTAAGTTTCCCTACTGTATCCTGTCAGTCTTCTAAATCTGAACAATCAGATATTTTTTCCATCAGGATTATGCAACAACAACTGAACTAATGGCTGACCAGCCAAAATAATTGGTCACTATTTGTGTGTATAAAATAACATCCACCATTATTCTTTCCTCCATCCAACCACAAACTTAACTCACATTCTTATTCACCTTATAATAAGAGGGGAAAAACATCAGCCACTTGAATCTAGTGCAGTTCTTCTTAGCACAGGTTTCATTTCCTTCAGGATCTAAAAGTCCAGCAATTATTTTCATAAACCGAACACATACAATTTCACTTACTCCTTCTTAAATTGTTTGTTTAATAGACTTTATTTTTCTATTCATGAATTCAAAGAATCTTTACCTTTAAAATAAACAGACACTTAAATCCATATGACTTGATTTTTTTTTTAAATGTCTTGTGGTAAACCTTTTCTCCAATACCCAGACACATCGCCAGGGGGGTGGAGGGGCCTGGCCACTCCTGGAAATCACTTGCCCCCTCCGGTGAATGGTATATAATAATTTTTGTGCTAATTTTTACAACACATCTCCAGCGCTTGGAAACTCCATCTTCTTTTTTTTATACACTCGGCCATTTTTTGTTAAGGCAGAGCAAACATGGTCAAAAAAAATGGCCAAGATGGTTAAGCAAACATTCTTTTGGGCCATTTTTTTTTTGGTGTGTTTTGACCATTTTGGACATATTTTGGCTATTTTTTCAAATTTAGCGCTATTTTAGCAACACTGAGCACTTATACTCTCCCCCCCCCCACACACACACACACATTCGATGTACCCTGGCGACGGGCCTGCCAATTCCACAAGAGAGTTAATTCAACCATAGAAGAATTCAAAATAAATTTATACTTTGACAATTATTAATATAAAAAAAAAAGTAAAAGGAGTTTGGGGGCAGGGAGCTTTTTAAGACATTCAAATCAGCGTTTAATCTTTTAAAAAAACAATAATCATGGCATGGGGTGTTTTGCCCAATATTCATACAGCTAGCAACAAGCAGCAACCAGGCAAATTGTTGCAGAGACTTCTTGTAACTGATAATCTACTCTAATAATTAACAGGGTGATTTTCTTGGTTCGCTGGTCGTAACACTGGACTCTTCCACTGGGCAGAGAGGATAAAATTTTGCTGAAAAAAAAATACTTCCTGTCCACCGTTTCAAGCTATGCATTCATCCCAGTAAACTAAAACAAAAAAAATTGTTTTTAAAACTCCAAATATATCCATGATTTTTTTTCCACTGAGTTTAATGAGTAGATCATATGAAAAAAAAAAAAAAAACCCAACAGATCAGGACAGACATAATATAGCAATGATCAGCAAACTAATCTGACTGACTGTTGTTAGTATGTAGTCTCCCAGTATAGATGGTCTGATACAAAGTCAAGTTACTATACTTATATAATGAACAGTGTGATTTTCTTAGTTTGCTGTCCGTAACACTTGACTCTCACTCAGGCACAGTGGGCACTCAAAGGTTGGTATGAGGAAATAGGAATTCAATTTGTGATAACTTTGAGAAATGAACAAGAGGTGGTTGACCCCATTTTAGAAAGCTGTTTCTGTACTGAATATGTAAAACAAAACATCCGTTTGGCCACTATGGTTTGAAAATTTGTTGAGAAGCCAGACACATCAAAACACAAAAATCAGAGATTTTTGAGAAAAATCTATCAACTTTACATTCTAGAAAGAAAGCTCTAAAAAGGAACCTTTCAAATCTTGATTTTAGTGAAATTAGATGAGTTATGTATTTTTCATAATGTTATGATATACTGCCACGAAAGGTTATTCTGGGGTCAAACACCTATGCGGAAATGTAAGTGACCCGCTCACTTTAGGAAATAGCTATATGCGTGGGTGTCCAACAAGCAGGATGTGGATGACACCTGCATGGGTGTTCGAGAAACCTATAAAGCAGACCCGAACACAGAGAGCAGACCCGGACAGAAGACTCAGGACCCAGAAGAGACAGACATTAGCGGAGCCAAAAGGCACAAGACCGCTGTCCCTGTTGGGGACAGACCGACGGTTCTTATCTCCCTCCCACTCTTCATCCACCAGCCAACAAAGTGTATGCTGTGTATACTATGAAATAAAAATATGTCCAGATATTTTTTACAAGCAAGTCTTCGAGTTTCCTTTCTATCTAAGTCCAGGACATTCACCCCACTATAAAACAATACCATTATTAAAGCTATGAGGTTCAAAAAGTAACATTTAAGTTTTACGTTAGTCAAAATGCATGGAAAATTTCACAAAATTTACATAATTTTAAGAATTTATTTTTGCACCAGACATGTTCTAAAATGCATACAAAAATAGCGAGTTTATAAAATACGTAAACAATCTTTCAAAATATCTACAGAAGCAGTTCTTCAACTAGAGTGTCATATTCTCCTTTTGGATGTGCGGTAGCTCTTGCATGACCACGGACAGTATGTTTCTTTAATCCGCTCTCAAGACATACTTTGCAATCACTTTTCGCGTGTGCAACACAACTGGATTTGAGCATTCAAAGAGACAATGCATGACATCTGTGATTTGTTTTATTGGGGATGTTTTGCGGGCAAGGACTTCTAAATATATTCAGATATGTTTGTTGGCAGATTCCAGCCCTTCTTCTGATAAAGATCCATGACTATTATTCAGGTCTATCAGTTCTGGGGAATGGTGCAGCACTCCATGCAAAGTGTGGTTAACTTTGGCCTATGGAAAACTGTTGGCAATAATCATACTAGCTTCAAGGCATTTCTCTCTATACAGAGCAGTATTTACCAGCTGCTGTGAAGAGATGACACAGAGAATACAGCTGATCAGGCAATGAAGAACATTATCTTGGTATTTCTCCTTGATGCAGAGTTTCAGTGTTGGGATGACTTCTTCAGAAAAGAACCTGTTACTTAATGGTCAGTGCGGTGCGGCTGTAATTAAGACCAAAAATTAGAAGTCAAAAGTTTTGGAGATCTTCTCATAGTCGAGGGAGAAGGATTTCTTTCCCAGAAAGCTGGAGGCCAGGGGTGAAGGTTTAGGCGCCGATTTTTGCCACAATGGAATTTAAAAGTACTTAAAAATACATTAACAATTTTCGGAGTTGGCCACTCCAAGTTACATATTATCTGGGATTGGCGTCAGCCTGCCCCAAGAGACAAAGGGACTACCAAAATTCATGGTAGGGGCACTGGGATAAGCCAGGGATGATGACATGCTAGCTAGAAATGAGTAATGGGTTATCAGACACGGACATTATCTTGAAGTTAGATTAAAAATTAAAACGGATGTTGATTAAAAACAGATGTTCAAAGGCAGTACCCCAGAGTAGGCGTGGCTAAAATGTCACTCGAAGATTACAAAAAAAGGATCAACTTGGTTTGTCAGTAGAGCAGATAACAGCAGCAGTCGAGATAAACGGTTAGCTTTGATGTGGGCCGGTTACGGTCCGCGTCAGACGATTATGATGATTTCATTAGGCTCTCTCTCTTTCCCTCTCCTCATTCGGCATCCGTGAGTGACAATTCTACTGAGACAGCAGCAGCAGCAGTTCTCTATCTTTCTCTCGCTTCCTCTTTAACGTAAGACAAGTCAACTCTCGGTGTGTTGATTACTGTTGTGTCGCTAATATGTTTTGCATGAGTGAAATATTTCTTCTCGTTTCAATCGGCATTTGACTTTTCTTGCTTCTGTGCAAGATTGCACCCAACAACAGTGCATGTCATTTGTTCTCCCCCAATGAATAGCACACGTTATGCAACAGGCGCTATGGATTTGGTCACCGATTCCCATGCGTCAGATTCCCAGATGCAGATGGAGATATCCATGGGAGGCACTGCGTGCACAGCCTGTGCAGCAGGTCCATGACTATGGTACATGTGCAAAGTTCCAGTGTTGGGAGGACTTCCTCAGAAAAGAACCGTCTTCCTTGGTTTCCATCAGTGGAGGTGCCACCATTTGCAACACCATGACAGACAACATCTAGAAGCAGACCAGTGTTTCTATTAATTAATTCAATCACTCTCTGCTTCCCTCTTCGTATATGCTCCCCGAATACTGTTTTGCTGTCTTTCCATACAAAGTAGTCAGCAATTATGCAGTATTTAAGTTAAGAGTGGGTGATTGTTATTGAAAGCTGATCTGATGTTGTGAGTGGTTATTTTGTCAATAACTTACGCAGATCTTAGAGATAAAATTACTAAGTATTCCCAAGTAGAAGCAGACTAATTTCTTTCTCATTGTAACCTCTTCATTACCTAGTTTAAGAAAAATATATACTTTAGGATGCTTTCGTTTGGGAATCGTGTGTTATTTTACAAATATTTGTGTGAAAACACCGTAATTTATGTTTAATTTTTGCAGAAATTTATACTTGTTTGTTAAAAATATGCCGGGAAAACATTTTTTGGACCCTGATTTTCACTAGAAATGTAAGATTACATCATATCTAGGCTATAAAAAATAGCACACAAGTCAGCTTGGTACACTATTTTACTATGTCAGAGTTTTAGCTTCACGCTGCAATTTGGTAATTTACTAAAAATTGTATTTACAATTCAAAACATCATAATTTTTGATTGGCTAAAGATATTAGGCTAATTATTTTTGTTAAATCACACATTTGATAGGGTATAAAATTGAATCAAAATGAAAAAAAAATCTAGAGAGGTAGTTTTTTTTTGGCTATTTCCCTATGCCCACTGTGTCAGGGGTAAAAATGTTGCTGATAAAAGTACCTCCTTCCCACCTTTTGAAACTATGGACTCTTCAACTGAAACGGATTTGCTATTATTTTTTCTTAGAAAGTAGTTTCATAGAAATTCAAATATATCCGTGAATTTTTTCATGGGTATTAATTAGCCTTATAATATAGAAGGCCTTGTTATTTTCTTTATTTGTTTTCTTGTAGGTTTACAGTCATGCTAAAGCAAACAGAAAGAGAGGTACTGAGAATACACAGACACAAAATGGGCTGCAGCGGGTCAAGCAAGGCTCTTGTGTTTGCTGGAAGTGGGCAGGCATCTGCTGCTGGTAATATCACTACTACTAATGCTGTCTCAATTTCGATTTTTACCCAATTCTGTTGCCTTATTGTTTCAATATTATTAAAAAATAATTTGAAGAGTTATACAAAGTCGATAGAAAAATAAATTTTGTTTAAAGTGGGTTTTTTTTGTTTGCAAGAAATATATTTACACTGAAGCATATATTTGTATAATTTATCTATACGTAATTAATAATCCTGTCATTTTTATGGGTACTATGCTAGTAATAAAGAGTGGCAGGTCAAGCACCATCACCACAATCTCTTTTCTAAAAAAAATTTTTTTAAATAAAAATTATTATCATCATTATCTAGATGAATGATGAAGACTAGATAAACTATGCTCCACAAAGAGCTATGGCAACAACACAAAAAATTGATTGACGCTTGCACAGTTGAGGTCATTGAGTAATATTGAGAAAAGTATTGAAGATTTGGTATCACCAGTGAAAAGCATCAGATGAAACCTATGGTTGTGAAGTTTCAAATAAATGTAAAGTAATACATTCATCATTACTACTCCACTCTTTACATGAATATCAATGTAATCATTACTATAGAAGTCAGCAAGAATACTCAAGGGGGTGCTGTCAATTGATCCCTAGAGTTTTCTGGTGTGAAGATTTACATAAATGCAAAGTCTACTATTACTACTATAGTAGAGTCTTCTCTTTCTCCTCTTCTCATAAATATAGATTATAATAATAATTAGTAAGTCATTGCGAAAACTTATTTTCAAATTACAGATGAAATTATTGTTCAATTTATCTTCAACAAAACGAGATAGGAGGTGCGGAGTGGTGTAACAGACCAGATAGGAGGTGCGGAGTGGTGTAACAGACCAGTTATCAGTGTAGAGAACAGAATTGCCGAGCCGAGTTCAAGTTTTAGTGAACTGCTTGCATTCACTTTCAACTAATACCCTTGGGAAAGGCATGAATACACTTCTCCTCCAAGCTATGGGTAAATAGAGTAGTTGGTGGAACCCTTTAGCCATTTAAAGGCAGTCCAACCAGTGGTGTAGAAAGAGGGGGGGACAGGGAGCAATTTACCCCGGGTGCAAGTGTGAAGGGGCACAAAGTCTACAATATATTTAAAAATGAATCCCGGAATAAAATTCACAGGAAGAAAAGTCATGGTACAAAAGTCACAATGTAAGCTAACTAAAAAAACGTAATAGGAAGAAAAGTCACAACTTTGATTTTCTGGGCAGGAAAGAAATTTGTTTAATAAAATAAGTAATATTTTAATTCAATTTATACTAATTAAATGTTATAGTGTGACTTTATTTTCAGCCTATGTAAGGTGGTAATTAATTCTTCAGGTTATTGTAATTAAGTGTGTAAATAAAAAATAAATAATCAAACATGGGGGGGGGGCAAATTATTTTTGCCCCCAGGCACTGAGAACCCTTGCCACGCCATTGAGTCCAACTAAGAGAAACTTTACTCGGACAAAAACAGGAATCCCAAGTCAAGTAAAGGAGGAGAGATGGGGTATGGTGTTGGCAACTCCACACCTAAAAAAACAAAACAAAAAAAAACAACCTACTACTGAAACCGCAGATGAGGCCCTATGCTCCACAAGGAGCTACGGGAACCAATGATAATGATGAAGAGGAAGACTAGATAAACTTTTACATAAAATATACAAAAAAAAAAAAAAACAAGATGTTAAACTGAGAAAGAGAGGGGGAACAAAAAAAAAAAAAAAAAAAAAAAAAAAAAAAACAACAAGTAAAGATGATTGTTCACTGTATTCTGAGCATTCCTTAAATAAAACTAATAGATATCTTGGTCTGTAAACACCTATTAAAGTGTCTAAATTAATGGTGACATTCAAGTATACATTTATAGTCTTCTCTTTGCTTATATTAAATAGTTCATGTTTCATGTAATGTTCTAGATATAACTATAAGACATTAAAGAATTTGTCAATCAAAATAAAATTTATACCCCACTGAAGTTTCTAAAATTTTCATTATATCTTCTTGTTTTATTTGTAATGTTTAATTCCATTGTAAAGAGTATCAACTCACTCTCTCTCATATGTGCCTATGAATGCATTGACAATAAATGTTCGCTTTTACCAGGCCCGTCGCCAATGGGAGGGCCTGGCCCCTCCTGGAAATCACTTGCCACCCAGTGAATGTGATGTGAATAATCTTTGAGCTAATTTTTACAACATAAACCATTTTTATAACATCTCCAGCGCTTGAAACTGCTTCACCTTCTTTCTTCATACACTCTGCCATTTTTTGTTTTGGAAGAACAAAATGGTCAAAAACATTGTGTTTTTGAACATTTTTAGCAACTTTTGGGGCTATTTTAAGAAATTTAGCGCTATTTTAGCAACACTGAGCACTTTTACTACCCCCCCCCTATTCGCTGTACCCTGGCAACGGGCCTGCTTTCTTGCAGTATGCAATTACAAACAATTCTAACAAACAATTACAAAAAAAGCTAAAAGAATTACTGAGTATGTATTTCAAGAGAATGAAAAGAAAAAAAAATAATGTTAGAATGCAAAGAAAGAAGGAATTAAAGTGAAGGGAAAAAACAAAACAAAAGAAGGCAGTTAAATTGCAAAGAATGAAAGAAAAAAAATGTTATGAAGAAATCTGAAGGAGAGAAAAAAGAAAATTACAAGAGGTTGAAAAAGAAGGAAACAAGACATGTTTCACATTCCTAACTTTTACTATATTATAGACTACTAACAGACACGCTCAGATGTTTTCCAAACAAAATAAAATTCGTGATTTTTTTCTGTTTTTGGAGAAACGATAAGAGAAAAACCTGAATGTAAAAAAACCCAGGAAAAGATAAAAGATAAATATGACTCCATTTGAACTTTATTCTCAGAAAAAGAAATCTTTTTATCAATTTCTCTAACAAGGCATGTTTGTTATATTTACTGCAGTTGATATCAATCTCTATTTTTCCCCTTATACTAAACATTCCCACATTGTAGATAATCTATGTGTATTTCTTTCTTTGTGTCATTTACACAACATTAAAAATATATCAAACCAATGACCCAGAATCAACTGGCTGTACTTATATTTGTTATTTGCAAAGTACTCAAATATCTAGCCTAGATGTTAAATTCTGAATACAAATTCAAATGAAGGAATGGCTTGGCTTTGCGAACAAAGATTTTAGGGATGGCCCTCCACAGCGTTGGTCCATAGATGGCAGGACCGACGTGCGGAGTAAACCTCCAGTCTGAGCTGTGTAGTTTTAAGGTGAAGTGCGACTTGCCCCGGGTCGGCCCCACCCTTTAAACACTGGAGTGGCGTGGATAGGAGCAGGGCCCATAGGTCGTAGGTTTGGTAGGAGTGTCTTTCTCCTGACAGATGCCCGAGCTAGCTATGGGTGTCTGTTGACCCCTTGTGGGAATGTTCCGACAGTAAGGCTGAACTGTGGTTAGACAGAGTGTGAGCATCCCATAAGTGGTAGGAGCCTGAGCTGGCTGTAGAGTTCTACCGACCCTTTGGGTGGTAGGGAGGATCAGGACAGAGCGGTTGCCTGTAACATACCACAGACTTTCATGATAGTGCGGCTGTCTGCAACTGTGTGAGCAGATCCTCATGAGAGTACAGTATAGCAGCCTGAGCAGATTCGTTTCCACGTCCAGGTCACGGCCTTGCACAAAAAAAAAAAAAAAAAAAAAAAAAAAAAAAAAAGAAAAGAAACCGGGTAGGTTGGCGGTTTTGTAGTTACGTTGTTTTTCCTTTCCCTTCTTTTCCTCTATTCCTTTTTGTTTTTGCTTGGGTGGGGGTGGCATCACTGAGATACATGTGTCTGATTGTATAGTTTTTTAAAAAGTGAAAAATATCCATTACATATTGCCAGACAAGGAATCAAACTTTATATGTCCAACCTAAAGTACTGAAACCACAACATCAAGTGAATTACAAGAGTACTTATATGAAAGTTAATTAAATCTATGAAACTTTGTTAAAGGATGAAGGTAGCTCTGAAAAAATATTTTTGATAACAGCAATAGAGTTCTGTATATCAAATGACAGGAGCATTTAAAGAAAAGTGCTTGATCTTTGAGGAAACCACTCCCATTATAATGTGGGTGTTCGAACCCAAGTAAGCCAACCACATTATAACCAACCCACGATAACTTTGGGGTGGGTACAAGCGATATTTCAACGGTTACAAATTGACAAGATACCCTGTTGGAAAACTGATGAAGTTCTCGTTCTAACAATATATGTATACACCATCAAGAATTAATTCCACAATCCATAGACTTTGAACTGTGTACTTTCTTGAAAAATGCTACATACTTAGCTTCACAATTTTGGCTGTAACTTTTTATGCTCAATTAGATACAAATTGACAAGATACCCTGTTGGAAAGCAGATGAAATTCTCTTTCTAACGGTATATATCAATCTATTTACTTATTTCTCTAGGTTGACATTACTTTGTTCAAAATTCTACAGGACTATATCGGTGTGAGTGCAAACACAGACCCCAAACTATTATTTTTGACATTTCTTTTAGGAATTTTCAAAAACTAATTTGCTAAAGACATGCCTATGGGTCCCATTAGTACACACAGCATATTCCATGGGGATAGTTCCTGAGTTACGCTGTCACATTCAGAATCACTGGCATACAATTTAGCATAAACATACAATGCCATCTGGCAGATTTGGAATCAGCACCCTTAAATAGGTGAAAAAAGAATTCTACTAAAGAATGCCTTGCACTGTTTTTAGAAGGGCCAATTTTAATTTTTGGAGCTGACTATGCCTCATTCTCCCTTTTATCACCAACATTGACCAAGATATGATGGTATTATCGTTTACACATTTCCCTTGTCTGAAATGCATGGTTATCACAGAAACAGATAAATTACATATAGTTTAAAAGAGGTTTTTTTTATGAGTACCTTTCTTATTCTCATTTGTTTGAACCTGACAAACAATCTGGTACCTATAAAAAATTGTCCAGTCATTGTCTAGTGGTTAAGATTTTGAAAGATGATACATTTTTAGGGAAAATATTGTCATTTTGTTGCATATTCACTAATATTCATGAGTAAGTAAATGAGCTAATTAACATAAAGATACTCAGGAATAAAAAGCAATGTCTCAGCTCCATTTTGGCATCATTTTTGTTTTGTTATCCCCCAAATTGACTGAGATGTGGTGGAATTATCGCCTATGTGTCTCTATTGGCAGAAGTTTGCGGTTGCTATGGAAACAGTTAAATTATACATAGTTGAGTTTTTCATGGGAATATTTTTGATTCTCATTCAGTTGACCCTGCCAAACAATCTGGTCACCATGAAAAATTGTCTCCAGGGGGTGTACGGTAGGCCCTACTGGCTAAAGGATTGAAAGCACAAAAAATTACTTTGTATGTCAGAAGTGATCGGTTTTGTATGGAATTGTGAAATAAAAATGTTCCCAAACATCAAACAGAGAAGGCTGCCTGAACTTTAAATTTTAACAATCGTCGAAAATAAATTACTCATCACTTACAACTTTGTACAGGGTTTTTTTGGGGTTTTTTTTTTAAATTTCAATAGACATGTTGCTTTCAAAGAGTCCAGAGAAAGAATTGACAATGAATGACCCCCTTATAAAAGGTTATTCATTCATAGAGTCCCGGCTGACATTTTCAAGAAACAACTAAACAAAAAAAAAACCTAATCAAATAGTACAGTGTCTCTGCCCAACAAACTACCCAGTCAGTCTGTCAACTAGTTTTGCTTGTTTAGAATGAACTGGTTGGTAATTACTTTAAAATAAAAACGAAAGTTTTCACAAGAGAACACAAAATAATCCGGGGTGGGGAGGGGAGAGAAAGAGATTGAAGTTTTGTAGTCAGTGTTGCCGATTTAGCGCCAGATTCAACACGTTTCTTGTTTTGGCAATGCAAAAAGTACTAAATTAGCGCGTTTGGCCTAAAACATTTTGGGCGTTCTTTGCCATTTTCTGGCTATTTTTTACCATTTTAAGTGTCTTTTTGGTGGTTTTGGCCATTTTTTAAAAGTTTAGCGCTTTTTAACAGTTAAACTAGCACGAAAATATTTTTTTGAGTTGGCTACACTGTTTGTAGTAAGTAGTAGTTACTCATTTTCTTCCCTTCAGAATATAACGATTAAAAATTTCTGTTTCAATTCTGACTAAAAGAAAAAAAAAAAAAAAAAAAAAAAAAAACACCAATTCCGCCAGGATTGATAGTGTGTCATCAGAATAATTTGAAGTCGATTTTTTAAATTGACCTCAGAGGAATTTAATTTTAGAAAAATTTAGTTAATTTTATGATTAATTGACTGGATTTGGGGAAAATATGACTACTTTTTACTGAAGATTTAGTGAAAAATACATTTATAGTATAGTAGTAAGTTTTCAAATACAAATATCTTCGGGCTTATATTGTTTACACAAATAATCTTTATATGAAAATTCTCATACTTAGGGTATGAAGTTTTAAAACATTCTCAACAGCCAACTGACTATCAAGCATTGTCTATCACTTTGAGAAAAATCATTAACATTCCAAATTTCGTTCACGCAGGCAACACCTATACCACTTTGGCCTGAAAGTAACTAAAAGAGAGTTCTACCTAATTCTACTGATACTGTCCTAACTTACTCCAGGCTGTACTATGGACACCATGATTACATTAGTAATATCAAAAATAATATTTTAGGTTACATGGGGTTCTGAGATGAAAAACCTTTATTATTCCATATAATTTGAAAGGGAGCTGGCAGATTCACTGACAACACTTTACCGATAACAATTTAATGAGATGTACAATTTATCGAGATATAGAAATTACTGAGAAGATCAAAATGAAATAAAAATTATATACAAACATTTATTTTCTTTATGCTAAAAACGTTAAGATACATAAATTTTAATGGTTATCTTTGCAGTTTAAACAAGTTTTCACCTGTTGATTTTTCACTGAGTTCAACATCATTTCCATAATTAAATGTTTTTAATTTAACTTTAGGTATTTATGTAGAATAATCATCTTATATTTTACATGTCCCTGCTGACATGAGAGACGTCTCATTCCAGGGCTGCAGATTTTGGGGGCTGAAATTCTTCTTTTTTTTTTTTTTTACAAATAATGGGATAAATATTTCTTACAATAAAAATAATTTTTATACAAGTTTTTAACTTTTTTCTCATCACGTATCACTTTTTCGTCAAAAGTTTGAGAAGTGCATAAATAGTTGAAAACGGCATGAGTCCTCTGCCGAACGATTGCTAAATCTTTTAATATATTTTTGTAATTTTAAAGTTCTCAGTAAATTATGTATCTCAGTAAATTGTATATCGATGAATTTTACATCTCGATAAATGTTGGTAATTTGCTGTCGGTGAATATTCCGTGACCCAATCGGAAAGATAGATAGATTGGCTAAAATGTTGTGATAAAATGTAACTATTAGATGAAGATACTAGTAAAACTAAATCTGGAATAATGAAATCTCGGTATCTCAGACAACTTATAGTTTAAGTAAAAGCTTTCAAAGAGAAATCTCAAGTCAGGTGTAAAACATATCTAAATCTTGAAATGGTTCCTTTTCAGTAAGATTCTGAACATCCCTTCCCCACTTCTAGTTTCTAATGCCTTCATTTCCCACGGCACTGCTCACAGCTCCTGCCAAGAATGTCTGCAAATTATCTGCTTGAACTTCAGATTTGATAATATTGGTGAATATTTTGGACTGAAATCAATCAGCCTTAACATGTTTCTATGTTCAACTTGGAGGAAGTGTCTGGATATAATTTACACAAGCAGAACCATCAAATATGAAAAGATCTTTTATCCTAGTGTGTTGTGTTCAAGTGCCTCCAATGACCAGACAACGGTTATTAGCTGTTGATCATGAGGTGGGCAGCATTATTTAGTTCTATACAAGTATACCTTGATTAGTGCATACAGTTCAAAACCGCACTGTTCAAGGTCTTATTAATATTCAATGTGTTTTTTTTTTCCAGTTTATACTTGGTTACATTAATTTGTACAGCAAAATCCTTAACTGTACTACATCGGAACCCACACTAATCAGGATATGCCTGTATGTCTCCAACCTATTGTACACAATAGGGTCTTCAAGTGCATGACCATTCCCCCAATCTCACTAAAGGAAAACAATCCTTTAATTTCAGGTTATAGAGATATGTGTACACTCACACTACTGAACTGCTTCTATAGTGGTACTCCCAACAAACTCTCCATCAGATGTTGACCTGAAGGTCATTACCACTATCCCAGAGTCAGGGTTGCCAGATTTGTCCAGAAGAGATGATCAGAGGTTTATCTCAGAGACACGCCCACACGTATTGGAATAGCATCGAATTTTGGAATCAAGTCTGGATATTTCATACCAGCCTCTTGAGGGAAATATATATTTATAGCCACTTTCAAGTGTTTCAAATGCTTGTATTGTATCAACTTTCATTCATAGGCCAAATAAATGTTATCTTCAAAAAGAAACTATTATTTCCACAATATACACCATTAAATGATGAGATAGGAACAATGGGCAGTAAGAAGGATTTCAGTTGGAAATATGAGAAATCATTCAAAATTAGATAGGATTCAAGCCGGGAAAAAAAATGTTTTAGAAATTTCTTCTTAACACAAATTGCAACAAAAACAAACTCAACGGATTTTGTGTCACTATATTCTGAATGAGAGAAAAAAAAAAAGTTTACAAAAATTGTATGAAGGGAAAGTTTTGAAAACCACCTATATTTGCTCCTACCAAAAACACCCTTTTAGGCATATTAGTCCTGGGGTTGTAATAGAGCCCCATAGGAATTTTGGTGTTGACTAATGAAACCAATTGGACATGCTAGAGGGACCTTCAGTGGGTAAGAATATTTTGGGTAGATATTCTAGATCAGTTACAAAAGATTTTTAGCACCATTTTTCATAATGGCGGATTTTCAATGTGGTGCACTAGTCAGAAATTGTTTTTTTCCTCAAATATGGGCATATTGTATATCATTGGAAAGGGAATTTCATACCGAGTTAAATTTACAAAAGAATCATCTGCCTCAGAGCAAATCATTTTGAGCTATTTACAATCAATTGTCATAAATCCTTGTTTTAAAATGAAAAACCTGTGTGGACTGATAGCTATAACATAGGGGAGGTAATTGTGCATGGATCTGCTCCAAAATTCACTTCTTCTGTAGCTCATTTCCCACCCTTCCACAACATTTCATTGAGAACTTTTGGAGATATATTGTGTAGACAGACAGAGAAACTTTGAAGATATTGTGTGGTGTGGACAGATAGCTACAATGTAGGGAGATAATTGTGCATGGATCCACTTCAAAATGACATGACTTCTTTCGTAACTTATACTCACCCTTCCATACTATTTCATTGAAATTCATTGAGAACCTTTGGAGATATCATGTGGACAAAGAACTTTGAGATATTTTGTGGTTGCTGACAGTTAGCTAGGACATAGGGGAGATAATGGTGCATGGATCCGCTCCAAAATTTCCTGACTACTTTAGTAGCCTATTATCCACCCTTTCACAAATTCTTATTGAGAACTTCTGGAGATATTGTGTGGACAAATGGAAAGAACAATATCAAAATTTCAGATCGGAGCGTTTTATTTATTCCTGGCTGTCCTGTATCTCCATAAGTTTCAATAGAATGTTGTTGAAGAGTGGGAAATAGGCCACTAAAGAAGTAAGGAAATTTTAGAGCAGATCCATCCAGAGAAGGACAAATAAATATTCATTTATTTTATAAACAGACTTTGTTTTTCATATCAAGAAGGAAATCAAGCAGGTATGCAATTCCTTTTCAGAGCTTCATTTCCCAGCTGTCACTGTTCTCAGTGACTACATTTGAATCACAACAACTTTTCATTCGAGGATGCATCTGCATATATGTGCATACAGTAATGCACCCGCTATATAAGTCCAAAATTGATGCTGCAACTACATCCACCACACTCGTAACACTTCACTATTTTCTTTTGTGGGATACACGACCAGACTTCAAATAAAGCGCTAAGGAATTCTTTTGAAGAAGGCGTTTTGGATATTTTCCTTATATCATAATCTAAAATGACTCAGACATGTTCAATAAGATTCATGTCAGGAGAGTGATCCGGCTGTCAGAGTTGCTGAATACCAATTTGAACAGGTTTTTGCTGTGTGGTTTTGTTGTGATCATTGGCAGAATAGTCTCTTGTAGAAAAGAAAAGTATTTTTCTGAATTGATATTCACTCCAGAAGCTTTGAATGGCCACTGCTTCAAATTGTTGCCCATACCCTAACCCAAAATCTGTCATGTAGACGGCAGGCAATTCAAACTAAATTCTTGGCCAGGCAATCTCCAAACCCATATTCATTTGCTGTTCAAAAAATGGCCAATGACGAGTGAACTGAAAAGACAAAAGTGTGCCAAAACTACAAGGCTCTGTCCACCATCTCAATTGCAGACTACTTTCCCTGTGAATGTTGATTGGTTTGGGAAGTGGCTTTCTTCTGGCTGTTCTACCATAATAACTCAGGTGAGGAAGATACTATACTGCAGCATTAATCATCTTGTAAATGAGATTTTTTTTCTCCATTATCCCATCTCATCAAATGATGACACCTTTCTGATTGCCCAGGTGAGAATGAGATACAACGGTTTCTTTTCCTTCATTAGTGAATTGTAAAATTGAAAGTAAATTTTTCCCAGTATTGATGCGGACTCCTTCCACCTTTGAATTGACCAATAGTTAGAAACTGTCAACCAAAACTGTCAACATGGGTTTCTTCAGTTTTTTCAATTGATTCTGCCTGGCCACATGTGTAGGTTTCATGTGTACAGGCCACACCAATGGAGCTAGGAGGCTGAAAATTTAAACATTTACTCCTTATTATGTCTAGAAAAAATTTTTTTTCTTTTTGTTTTGTTTTTTTCTTTTTTTGGGGGGGGGTGTTAATTTACAATGTAAGTTTATTCTAAATAGGTCCCTTAGTTTGGGTCTGGAAGTGTTCACGCTGGTTTTTGTCTTTTTTTAATTGTTAGTGATCACTGCCAACAAAAGCTGAGAGAAGTAACTCGATCACCCCCAACACTGCATGCTGCCAAAATACGTTGGTTACATAACAGTTTCTACTGAGTGACTAACCAGACTTGTTTATTAATCCTGTTTTAAATGTTCAATAAGTTGTCTCTAAAGAACCTCTTGACATTCTTTCTACAAATCCACTAAAGCTTCACCAGATACAGAAAATTAGAAACCAAATCTGTTAATATAGGTTTCTTCAGTTTTTTTAGTTGGTCCCGCTGGCTGGCTAGCTATGTATGTACCAATGGAGCTAGAGAGCTGAAAATTTCAACATTTACTCCTAATTTACTGCAAAAGATGTTGGTGACGTGACAGTTTCTATTGGGTGACAAACCAGAACTGTTCATCTTTTTTTAAATTTAACCTTTCCAGTGCATCTGCTTGAGGATAAAGTATGTTAGGATGGTTGTGTAGTCATTTCTCTTGTGTTGTTATAGCAGATTGACTAATTGTTAATGAGTAGATCTTTATCAAACGTCAAATCTGAGTAAAAACAATGGTGTATTTACTTAAGTCCAGTCCCTGTATGTATATCTAATTAATTTTTAAAATCTATGTATATAATTTAATCAATTGATAAAAATATATTTAATTTCTTAGATAAGGCAATAATAGATTCAATTTTTTTTTAATTAAATTTAATAATTAAATAAATAAAAAGATGACAGAAAACAAAAAATATATCAGGTCTTTGTCCTAAAGCAGTGGTTCCCAACCAGGAGGGAATTCCCCCCTAGGGGTGATTTCGGTAGTCCAAGGGGGGGAATAAGGCTATTAGGTAAAAAGTCTAGAGATAGGGTATTCTGCACTTCTATCTATCAAGTTGAAGGCTCGAAATAAGCTCCAAGTTTAAAATTATTTAAGATGTGCACTCTCACTAATATACCCGCAAATCGAAGAACTAGTAGCAAAAAACAAAAAAACAAAAAAAAATAAATAAATAAAAAACAAGAATAGAGATCATTGATGTGTATATCAGTTACGATAGTAGAATTCTTATTTTTTGTAATAAATTGGAATTTCAAATGATGTTCTAATTATTTTCACTTGGTTTCTTTGAGTAACAAATACACAGCAGCAGCTGTACAATTATAAAATTAAACTAATTCTTAGTATAACGCTGTCTAATTCTACATAATATTAGAAATGTCTTATTATACATAAAATAAAGTTATTATTCGAAATTATTCTTTGTTGCAATGGAAGGGGGGGGAATACTAGTAATCTTACTGACAAAAGTGGGGAAATACTCGAAAGGTTGGGAACCGCTGTCTTAAAGTGTGTACTGCCAACCCATAACAACAATAAAAAATAAAATAAAAGATTCCCTTGCCCACAGTGCAAAAAAAAAAAAAAAAAAAAAAAAAAAAAAGCACAAAAACATCCTGGCTTTAGTTAAGTACAGCTTTGGCTGGGTCAAGTAACCTTAGCTGATAATTTGTGTGGTTTAACAAGTTTTTAATAATTTAAATGGTCCATTTTTTCTTCCTCTTTTGATAATTATCTTCCTAAAAGGCAGGTATTATTCAGTTTTCATTTTTCTTTTTTTGTGAAAACACAAATTTGCCTCAATACAAAGTGAAAATCGGAAACCAGTTTGTGAGACACTTTCCCCTGCCACTTTAGATTAATTAAATCAATTTGAATTAATGAAGATATGTCAAGTTGTAAAGTATGAAAATCCAAAAACGGAATCGGAAAAAGAATTGCCCAACTTTTATAGGAGCAGTCAGAGTAGGTTATCAAGGAAACTTGGCATTGCCTGGGACAAATTTTTCTTACTCAGGTAAAAATGCAAAACTGTAAATGTTTTTAATAACAATTGAATGGAGAAGCGAACAAAGTGTAGGACTAAAAGACTCCTGCCTACCATCTGACCTTCGTTAGCTCAGTCGGTAGAGCAGTACCTGCGTATAAGGTAGCTTCCAAGGTGGACGCAGGTTCGATCCATGCACAGAGTTCGTTTCTTTGTTCTCATTTGCGATTTGGGCCACTCGTTTAGCAGTCGCTCACACTGACGCCGGGCAAATATAGGCTCTCACTAATAAATATCATTATAATTACCATATTCTGTCGGATATAAAATTATCCATCATTTGATTTCATACTGTCGACATCGAGAGCCGCATTCATGCCTAAAGTACAAACGTGAGAATGGAGAAGTGAACTATAACTATTATCCATTTTTTTTAATTATATGAATAAAATTTATTATTTATATTTATATTTAAATTAAAAGACTTACCATCCTGTTTTTACAAGGCATTGATAGTAAGTTCATTTCCTCAAGGAGTAAACATGACATTGAGCCAAAGAAACCCAGAATTCCAAGGAAGAACAAACATCATTTTTTCATATCCACTTTCCAGATAATCTGCAAGTGATTTCTAAGAGATTCTTGATATACTTTTGAAATATTTCATTGGTAAAAGAACTTTAAAGATTTAATGGGTCCTTATATAAATTTCTGGGTGTTAGGTCGAAACAAAAGTGGTGACATTAGGTGTATGCATAATGAAAAATAGTTACCAAAACTCATGCATAATGAATACCTAAATTATATAATCATAATACTGCAGGTCTAGCTCCAGCACTGGGTATCAAACTTGGGACCTCCTACCTTCTCCCAAAATGAATACATTTTTGAATTATGGCATAAATCATTTATCCAGCTACCTTTTATTTTTTACGTGTAACACCTTTTGGACCCAGCATCAACTGATTCTTCGCCTACGTCTGAAAGTCACCTTTCGATCTTGAACACAACGTGGGGGAAAGTTAACTACAGGTGTGAAGATTCGACCCGGGCGGACAGCTGTCATGATGAGAACGGACCCACCGTCCTTGTCCATAATTCAACACCCGGCTAATGCTTGGTGACAGATTTACGAAAGAATACTTTTTTTCCAAAAGACAAAAGGAAACTAATTATTGACATTTTTTTTTAATCCTCTGATGTCAGTCAGGCAATTTCTGTACCAACATATTGATAATTGAATTTTAAAAATTAACACATCACCAAGCCCTGTGGAATGAAGTTAGAATAATATACAGAACAACAGTGGAAGATAAGGCAATTGAAAGAATCAGCACACATGCTATGCTCTAATAATCTCCTCAGTAGGCCTAGCATAGAAATTAACACCATATAAGAGCCTTTAATTGAGAAAGAAAGGACATTAAGCTTAAGACTCTAAAATTCCACCGCCTCAAGAAAAGAAGGTCCTATACTCTGGTTCAGTGGAAGGGGAAGACAAGCGACATTAGCTCCAAGTTGCCACTTCAGTTCAATGGCCTAGTTAAGTGGATAAAGGCATATCTAGAAATCTAGTTCAATCTCCAGGTCTGGTAGTGCAAAAACTTCATATACTCTGGTTCAGTGGAAGAGGCAGACAAGCGACATCACTAAGCAGAATTAACTGATAAGAAATATCCTCTGGCATGGACAGCGGAATGAGAACAATCTACAATCTACGACCCCCGATTGAATATACGATAGAAGAAGGTTATGACTATAACAACCAAGATGATGACACTAGTCTGAGTAAATCAGTGTATATTAATAAACACATTGTATTTTCCACTTTGAGTAATTTTTTCATGTAAAAAAAATGTAGTCATGTTTGACTTATTCAATATTTCATGCAACCTGTTACTTGGAATGGATTGATCTTTTATTCTCATCTTGTGGAGAATTTTCTCCCCAAAGAACTACCTTGGCAGGTCTTATAAGTGCTCTTTTCTTTATCTTCTGAATAATGCAATTGTTAGATTTAATACAAAAAAAAAAAAAAAAAAAAA
>VCCN01000574.1:1429640-1441735 GCA_006491835.1 Architeuthis dux
GGGGGGGGTCTTGGGGATAAGGCAAAAAGCAAAAAACCTTCCGTTTCCTAAGATGAGTTTAGAGGATTAAAAAATATTACCGATTGGATAAACCAAAAAATTATTTGCTATATATTAAAAACAATTGTAATTTTTTTTTTTCTTAAGAGATTATCTTTGACATCAATTTGAACTTTCTTCTGCCATAAGAGCCAAAATCAATGACTAAGAAAAGAGAGAAATCAAGGTTTAGCGTTTCAGATTAATAAGTGCAGTTTCTCCCTACGACGGCAAATTTGACAAGATCACTTTAACATAGGAGCCTGCAGGTCTGTTATTGTTCGATAAGAGATGGAAGGTAGGAATATCCCGCATTCAAATATTTTTGAAAGTTTCATCCTTTACAGAAGTTATCATTTCCTAGGTCTGATATTGGCCAATAAGCGGGGGAAGGCAGGAATATCCCAAACCTTTACACAAGTTAGCATTTCCTGGGTTTAAGAAGATAAATCACTGCTTGGAATACATTTTCATTGTAACGCCTTCAATTGTTTTAAAATTAATTAATAATTACAGCTTGTAATTCGGGACAATAGTCTTGAAGTATGAGATGCAAAAATGTAGCCAAAAGTATGAATATTGCCTTATACCCACAGACTTTGTTGACAAAACTAACCGGAAATAGACACCTTACAAGAAAAAAAAAAAAAAAAAAAAAAAATCGGATATTCATTGGATTTTGATAAAATTTTCAGTACTTATATAATAAAGGACAAACTTTTTTTTAAAGAAGTTTCCATTCAGGAATTTCGGGAAAAACGTTTTTTATGTGGTGAACCTAATTCATTTGATGATTGTTTTATTTATAAAAGCTGTTAAATAATAATTTTTGCACATATATAAAGATAGGTCCAAAGCAAAATAAAAGCAACTCCAGAGAATCGCCACTAAACCATTATTTAGGAATTTAAAAAACTGAAAAATAAAGTAAAATATTGCTCTTCTTGGCAAGTGTTTATCTTTATTTGCTAACTCATATTTTATGGCTACTTTCTGTAAAAAGAAATATATTAACATTAAAAAGAGTGTTTTTTTTTGTTTTTGTTTTTTTAGGAGGTTTTTAAAAAATTTTTTGATGTTTTTAAAAATCTTTTCTTATTCTTTCACTTACTGTAGAAGATCAAAATGTATGTCATTTTAACGAACAAAAAGTAAAAGAAATATTGTCCAATTAAAAATAACAACAAAAAAAACAATTAAAAAATATATGAAAAATTAACTGGTGCAGTAAGTTTTAAAAAATATTTTATTTGATAAGTAACTTATCAAATAAAATATTTTTTTTAAATTACTGCACCAGTTAATTTTTCATATATTTTTTAATTGTTTTTTTTGTTGTTATTTTTAATTGGACAATATTTCTTTTACGGATGGCCGTAATGTAAAAAGTATTGCCAATCAAGTGACTTCCGGTCATTAAAGAAACTGGCTCGACCCCATTTTTTCCCGTCTTTCAAAAACACTTAAAGTCCCATACATACATGTCGTCTGCTATTGTTGACATGGCCTGTCCGATCAGCGATTATACCAACCCCTACTGTTGTAAAAGCTAAATTTCATCGTTTCTTTTATGCAGAATGTGACGTTTTTTCCACATATTTCAGTTGAGTAATGATGAAACTAACTTTAGCAAATAAAATTATATCAATCGTGTGTGTAAGTTACTTTTAGTAGATTTTTTAATTACAGAATCACTTGAGAACACATTTTTTAAAATTTTAATTACGTTTTAAAAAGGTGTTATTTTGGATTAAAAAGGTGTCGACGATTTAAAAAGTTCCGTTGGTAATGTCTACATCAGAGCACTCACTAGTGTGACGCAATCTCGAATTCCTTTACAGAAAGAAGAAGAAAAAAACAAGAACAACAACGTTATATTACAAATTACTCGTAACTAAGTATTATTGTTCAATATGGTTGTTACACAGCTCTAAAGGAACGTGTTGTCACAGGACGTAAAATAAACCCCAACATATTGAACTTTAATCTTTCTAACAGTATCAACTAGACTTAATCGATTAGAATCCAATCGTAAATTCGTCATTTTCGAAGCCTGATAGTCTAAAAGTTTTAAAAACGAAACACCCACAACAAACATAGCATTTTAGTGTTACTAGTGTTTACCAAACTTTATCGAACTACCGCCCCTTTTAGAGCAATATTTCATCAGAGCCCCCCTCTAAAGTCGATCAAAAGAATGATACATTACATTGTAAATTAAATTTTAACAAAAAGAAAAATTATAATTTAAGCATTATTTTATAACCGATAATATAATTGTGCAAAAAGGACAGTATTCCACCATGTTCTGCATTTTTTTACGAAAATGTTCAGCTTGTATAGACGGGACGGCAGTACTTTTTATACCTGACACGGCGACACTTCCTGACATAAGTTAACGAAACATTCCAATAAAAAAATCTATATCCGACACAGGTTATCGAAATATCTGACACTTTCCTGCCACTCTTAATGATATATTTCGATAAAAACTTCTTAATACTACTACTTCCCAAACATAAACAAACTCCGTGTCACTACCTCCAATTATTGTCTGTCACTAGTGTCACACCACACCAGGGTTGCCGGAGATGTTTCCGGTCCCCCCCAAACAAAACAAAAAAAAATGGCCAAAATTATTTGGGATACATTTTTTCTCGAAATATTTCGTTCACGTGTGTCCCGAAAAGGTCAGCTGTAGATTTTTTTATCGTAACATTTCGTTAAACTCTCAGGTATAGATATTTTTTCTCGAAATATTTCATTAATGTGTCAGGAAATTTCAGGTATAGATCTTTTTTTCGCTAAATATTTCGTTAATGTGTGTCAGGCAATGTAAGGTATAGATATTTTTCACGAAACATTTCGTTAACCTGTGTCAGGCAATGTCAGGTATAGATTTTTTTTCACGAAATATTTCGTTGACCTGTGTCAGGTATAGATTTTTTGAGGGAAATAATTCGTTAACGTGTGTCAGGTACAGATTTGTTATGCTACCGTACAAATCCAAGTAAAGTAAGCAAAGTTAAAGTAGTTTGTTTAAACAGTGACAAACAACAAGTTTTGACAGGTGCTAACACTAAAGGTAGACTTTAAACTCGGAATTAATTGTGACGCACCCCCCCCCCCCAGGTATTTTACACACAAACCGATCGACCCGGTTTTCGTCCTTTTGTCGCCTCTTACGAACAGAGACACAGAGATAAGTTCACAATATGTGCACACACCCACTTTTCCAGGAAAGATTTGAACTTACATCGATCACCTTCTTGGAAAAGAAAGCTCGGCACAACTTAGCGATGGTGGTCCCGATTGGAATTCAACAGACGTCTCACAGATATGTGACGAAAATTTAAGAAGAGAAGCAAAACAATTTAGTTTATTTAAATTAAAAACAATAATGACCAACATCTTTTGACAGCATGCCGTGTTGGGGGGGGGGTCAATTAAAAAAAATGGTGACGAAACAATAAGTTACTTATTTCTCTCCCCTTTTTTCTAAAAACAAGCGGGCACAAACTAGGGTTCAATTTACAATGTAAGTTTATGCTAAATTGATCCCCCCCCACTAAACCTTTGGGAACGGTTTTTTTTTTTAAAACTTTTTTTTTCTAGACATAAGGAGTAAATGTTGAAATGTTCAGTCCTCTAGCTCCATTGGTGTGGCCTGTATTGCTTGACATAGCCAGCCAGCCAGCCGAACCGAACCGACTTGAAAACTGATGAAACCTATTGACAGTTTTGGTGACAGTTTCTAACAATATGTATTCATTTATTTTTACAGTAGTTGTGTAGTGGAACACAGTTCACAAGACAGTAAAACCACAGTCAAAGTGAATTCCAATCGGGACCATCATAACTAAGTTGTGCCGAAAGCTCTGTCAAAAAAAAAAAAAAAAAAAAAAAAAAGAAATCCAGTAACTCTAAGTCAATTAATCATCGTATCTCCTGATCGAAGTTATGTGTAATTCTTCTTAGTCATCAATCATCAGATCTTTGCTCGGCAACACAAACAGATAACAGGACGGACGCAAAAACTAGGACCACCTTTATGTATTTTCACGTGGCGTCACAGCAGTCAATAAAATCGTAAGGAATTGAAAATCTCGAACAGGTTGCTTTCTCAAAATTCTCAACGATGCCTTCCCCTTATTAATTCTGAGGCTAATAAAAAGTTTACATTGTAAACTTTTAGCGACTTAGGTCAGAGTTGTAATCAACAACAAAAAAACAGCAACAACAATGAAAAACTTGACAAATAACAGCGAATCGTGATTAAACACTAATAATATTATCTAATTAAAGTAATTTCTCGGTTGTGTCTCTTCTTTTTTACTACTACTAGAAAGAACAAGATAGTCATTGTTTTCCTAAAGTCAAGTGACCTTAACTTTTAACTTAACTTTTTATGACTAAATTTCAGACTGATGATACAATCCACTGAGCGGACAAGAAAGAAGGAGAAAATAGTTAAAGAAAGAAGACTTTTGAGCAGATTTTAGAAAACACCAGTCAAGGTTCGAACACGAAGCAACGATTTTAAAGACCTTAACAACAATCAAGCTACCTTCTACCCGCTCCCGTACGGAATTCCGTACTTGAAAATAAACGAACGTAATTCCCGTGTTGGGGTCCAACCTAAAACAACAGCCTGTTGTTGTTCGTTTCATTTTTGGTCGTTGTTATACAAAAGAACTTTAAGAAAAAGAGATTTTATTATTATTTTTACTCACCAATCTGTCCACCGAGGCAGAACTTTTTTCAACATCCAAATAGGCGGTTCCATTGATGATTTGTTTGTTAAAATCGATGTCCCAGACCAAATCGAGAGCATTCAGACGACATTCACTGGGTCGACTAAAAGAACTGGGATCATCTGGGCTTAGCTTTTCTGGGGACATATCAACAACACGTTGGTATTTTGGAAGGATCACTTGAAGTAGCAGTAACAGTAGTAAAGCAATGGTTTTATTGATCTAGTTCAACTAATTACTTACTTCAAGTAAGTAATTAGCTTGTTAAATCAGTAATACAACGAGAGTAAAATAATTAATATTAAATTTTAAAAATTTCGTTTTAACGAAAAGATATGGTAATTTTTCTTTTAAATGTTGGTTCGGTTGTTAAAATGTTGTTTTTTCGGTTAAACTACTTCAACCTCAAATATTCTGAATTAAAAGAAAAACAGAAATTATATCTTTTTTCGTTTAATTTTGTGCCGGTTGTTGGGGTTATCTCAAAAATAAAATCCGGCGTGCGTGCATTCACGAATTATTTGTTGTGTTGTAATGTGTTAGAAGTAAAAAGAAGAAGAGTCCTACTATTCGTACTACACTGCCTGTTGTACACACGCACGGTCCTCGCACACTATTCAACTATAAAAGGCAACACAGATGATTTTGTAACAAGCAGCGACAGTGTTTTTGTCAGTCGTTGTTGTGTAGATAGCACCACTTTTATAGGGAGATTACGCAATACAGCTGTGATGGTGGTGGTACCTCCTCCGTTTCAATCGTTGTCTTCTCTCTTCGCTTCTTCTTTCAAAGTAAAAAAAATTACTGACAACCGGGTTTGGGTCGTCACGTGGGAGACGAGCCTCGATTTCGTCCGAAAGTGAAATCATTTTGCTCCATTCATGCACAAATCATTTTTTTTGTTTGGTTGTTAAATCTATTTTTCTCTTCTTTACACAGTTGGACGTCTTAGAAAATAATAATAATAATAATAATAAAATAATTAATATCGTCCAAATATATATTTCGAAAACTTTTGTTTGACAGCGTTTTTGTTTTTGTCGAATTGGGCACACTCAGATTAAGAAGGATACTTTAAAAAATAAATATTTTCACTTTCAATCTTGATTTGAAAATATTGTATATATTGTTAATGTTAAACCACATTTATTTAAGAAATAATTTATCAAAGTCTGTTTTACATCGAACACATTATAAACTAGAAAGCACCCAGAGAACGCATATCTCTGCCAACTTCATTGTCACTAAAAATTGAATGAAAGTCAGTTCAGAAATAGTTAGGATGCAGGGGAGGTAATTGTAAAATAAATTCCTGTGTCCGCGGCCGGCCCCAAATCTAATCAGTCCTTTCTTTAGCTTGTGGCATACCCTCCGTCAACATGTCATGGGAATTAATTGAGTACTTTTGGAGATATTGTATGGACAAACATGAGTGAATGAACAAAAATGAAAAAGTATCTCTCAATCCAAAAAAACAAAAACATTGCTGGATTCGCCCCCAAATTTAATCATTTTCCCCACTCTTCCATAAGATTTCTTTTGAACATATTGTGGGGTGGGTGTTGATATATAGCTACAAAGCAGGGGAAGAAAAAGTACTATATCCACCCCAAAATTGAATTACTTTTTCTGTAGCCCATTCCCTACCCTTCCAAAGAAATTTCATTGAAAACTTTCAGAGATATTGTGTAGTGTGGATATATAACTACAATGCAGGGGAAGTAAGAATTTCTGGATCCACTCCAAAATTTAATCACTTCTTTTGTAGCCTATCACCCAAAAAATGTAATTGAACTTTCTGAGGTATTGTGTGGACAAACAGAGAGACATGAGAGACATGAGAGAATACATTTTTTTTAAAATAGATAAATAAATAAATAATAGAAAAAAAAACATAATTTGCTGTGACCAGGATTTGAACCAAGTTCACCACGGCCACAATGTGAGTCGTTACTACTATCACAACTATCAGTTACCATTGAAAAATTTGTGCTTTATTTCCATTCTAAAGGCCAACAAATTTGATATTCATCGAGAACTTCCTGAAATGTTGTGTGGCGTGGATATAAATGCAGGGGAGGTAACTGTACATGGATCCATGCAAAAATTCAATCATTGTTTTCCTTTTCCCATTGCCCACCCTTCCACAAATTTTTATTGAAATTTACTGAGAACTTTTGGAGATATTGTGTGGACAAACAGACATATGGAAAGATAGACACGGGTGAATACATTCCTTTACCAACTTTTGGAGATGTCGTGTGGACAAACAGACAAATGGAAAGATAGACACAGGTGAACCTTTACCAACTTTTGGAGATGTCTGGCGGATATGAAAAGTTTAAAATGTTGATAACGAACAATTGAACAGAACAGCATTTACTTCACAGGATAATTTATAGAAACTATTTCTTTTCATCTCTTAAGACTTGTCCTAAGTGTGAAGTGTTTCAAACCAGTAGGGGTTGAGGAGACCGCTGTCCCTGAGCACATTCTTCAAGAGTGGCACCTTTTATTTCTTTAGTTCCCCTTTATGAGATAAAAGTCGAATCTCATTAATGTTTTATCAGTATTTTTAAAGATTTATTGCATGGCCTTGGAAGAACTTTCTGGACTTATTACTTTATTCAACCAAAATCCCAGTAGGAGACCAGATAATATTTGTGATTAAAGATTCCATCACTTCCCTGACTTTTGAAATTAGGAAAATCTCAGAATGACAATGTCATTTGATCTGACTGGAAAAGGGATCATAAAGAAAGATTTTAAAGAACTGGTGCCTGTTGTCTCTGGACTTTTGTCAGAGATATCAGTTAGCAGTGAGAATTTGGGAGAGATTGGTCGTAATGTCACACAGGGGGGCAAGAAAATATAAAGTAAGTGGTTTCTGCATTGTATTATTATAAGAGTACCTCCACATACAGTTAAGATTCACTTTAGCCGAATATTTGAAAAAAATTGGGGAAAATATTTTTGCAGGGAATTTTTTATGCTTTCAATCCAGAAGACCGCAGGAAATTTGTCAGTTTTGAGAAAAATCAATTTTTAAGCTTTTAGCGGAGCGGGGGGGGGGGGGGGGGGTTACAATACAACTGTAATGCTAAACTGGATGGACCATTACTTTCTGTCATTCGGACGGAAGTAAGGCTTCAAAGTATACAGTTACTCCCCCTATGAAAAGTGTCAGTTTTGAAAACAAAAACTTTTTCAGGTTTTACTCAGACATGCTTGGTGTGGGAATGTTTATGCAGTATTTTTGCACTAGTTTTATTGCCAAACTGCCAGAAAATGACCAAAAACCTCCAAAATGTTTTAGATGGAAACACTGCCAAAACAAGAAACGGCTAAATCTAGCACAAAACGCACTAAATTGGCACCACTGTGTTTATGTCTCACATGAAAATATTGCTCTAACATGTACACATATTCACACACACAAACCAACCATGAAGCAAGTAAGTTTTATCTTCCTTCTTTACACACTAACTTCTGAACCAAAGACTATGTGTACCACCACCTCTTCGACCTTCACCGGCCACTCCACACCAAGCCTCAACCACCCCCACGTTGTGTTCAAAGATCGATGGACAAAGTCTGGACATTTGAAGTGTCGACGAAAGCCAGAGGTGGATGTACAGCAGTAGTCAAGTAGTCAGTCAAGACTGCTTGAAACAGGAACACGCAGTACCACTACAAACAATAACAAAGCATTTATTCGAAGATCAAGTTGATATATCGTCTTCTGTCTGGTACGGGAGGTAATGCGATACAGTACTTCTAAAATCTGCTTCAGGTCAGGATTATAGCTTTTCTTATGAGGTGGAGAAGATCTCTGCAGTCCACTACTGGCAGCCTTGTGAGAGGATTGAGGGATTCAGTCTAGAAAGTAGAACCAAGCTCTGTCTTACTTTGTAGTCTCTAGTTTTCAGTGGGACTTGAATAATTTGCTTTCTGGTTCTGCTATACTGCAGTACAATGCTTTTGTCTTCTAAGCCTCAGATATCAAAATGACAAGGGTTTGCCAGGCAGGTCGATCCAAATCTGACTGAAAAACAAAATCTACCCTCTTTTAAGGGCAAGCCCCAACTCCAGGGCTGGGTCCGATGGACATGGGGGAGACACCCAACTCCACCGGCGCCCTCTCCAATCACCTGAGGGTATACCTGTTGTCGATGTGTCAACAGGATTTCTGATCAAAAGGTCTCACGGGGAGAACACTGTCCCATCCCAGGTCACCAAGTGTACTCAGAGATCAACACATCCCTCTCCACCTCTACCCCACCAGCTCGAGAAAACCTCACACTGACCCTTCAGCCAATATCTAGTTCACTTGCCTCTCACCAGAAACAAAACCAACAAAACTCACTTCATTCGACTATCTCAACATGGAAGGCTGTACCTGCACTTTTCTGCAATGTTCTAACCTCTTTTGATGCAACGGCGAAATGCGTAAAGGCTTATTCTTCATGATAATAAATATGTTTGTGACGTAACACGCTTTTCACAATCTCTCATTTCCACATTGTCAAATTACCTCTACCATGTATATATATATATATATATATATGTGTGTGTGTGTGTGGTGGATGTGGTTAGACAATGTGGAAAAGCGTGTTACATCTCAAACATGTTTATTATCATGAAGATAAATCTTTATGCTGTTATACACATACCAATAGACACCAGCGCCACCCACTCCAAAACCGACACATTGACCCCTTTAACAAACCAGGGCTTTTTGGCATATAATACACAAAACACATCTAGTCTCATTCACTGCACACCACATGGATGACAGCAGGACTCTGCTATGTTCAATTTTCTTCTGAAGATGTCACTCGCATCAACGAAATGCATAAAGATTTATCTTTATGATAATAAACATGTTTGAGATGTAACACGCTTTTCTCATTCTTTCTTTTATACATTGTCTAACCATATCCACCATTCTGTCAGATTTCCTTACATCCATACAACAAACATATATATATATATGTGTGAAATCAAGGAATGGATAATTTTATATCCGACATAATATGATAATTATAAAGACAATTATTAATTGGGAACCCATATCAGCACAGCATATGTATAAAATTAGATACATAAGTAAGCAAATGTTGCCTTTCGAACTGGTTCTTTGTATTAATACTTCCTAGGAAAATAATAAGTGCAAAATAAAAAACCATCAAAACAAGATTTTAATAATTTTGCTTAAGGCACCAATGAAGGTACAGTGGTAAATGTTTTGTTTGTTTGTTTTTTCTTTTTCACATTCATTTTGTTTATGAGTCAAGATTTGAACCAAGTTGTTACTGGAACTGAGATTGTGTGACAATAAGGTTTGATTCTTATATATTGTTCAAGAGCCTTAAATACAATGACCTTAAGGTTGACTTCTTCCATTATAGGTCAACAGCTCTTATTAACTTACTTTTACAGTCAGACTAACAGGCAATTCGTTTTTTGTTTTCCATAAATTTCATAACAACTCGGCTGATGTTTTTCTTTACCCTTTTGGGGAAAATTGAAAAAAAAGATGCTAATCAGCATTGCACATTTTCAACGTTAATATTATTTTCCTTTCATTAGACCCTTTCATTAGATCAGTGGTTCTTAAGGAGGGGGCTAGGGGTCAGGGTGTGAGTAACTTCAAAACGAGGCGCAAGTGAGAATTTCTCTAATTATTTGAGAATTCTCTTGACAAGTGTTTTGCTTATTGTCATGAAGAATATGATATATTAAAAAAGGTTTTTTTCACAGATTTACAGTAACCCATTGCAAACTAATTATTTGGTTGAAGATGTAAGGGGGAGATTTGATTGTTTTGTTTAACTGCATATCAACCTTTGGTTTGTCATTTAGTGCTGAATTCAGGAAGGGGGCGGGGGGTCCATTGTTCCTGTGACTAGAGACTTGAGGGGGGACAATCCTAAATCCCTGTCACTGAGACAGATGCCACGAGGACCGGGTTAAAGGGGGGGATCCCAAAAGCTTCTCAGGACGAATCCTGAGCATGCTAATGGTGATTGCCTCCCGACCAGCTGGCCAAGATATCCTGTACAACTTCTCCCAGGATGATACCCGAGCATGCCACAAGGACCCCCAAAAGGCAGTGGTTCTCTGAACTTCGAGGCCATGGCGGTTTCGAAGAACAGATACTACATTTTGAACTTAGCCAAAAGGCTGAGTTCCTGTGTGAGGGAGAGCATGGAGGCAAGGTCCAACTACTAGGGGGGGGGGTACGGGCCTCTAATTTGCCGACAAAGTGGGCTGAATAAGGGAAGAAATCAGAGTGACCAAATATGGTTTGTTATTTATAGTCAAAACTGCCTTCAAAAATTGCTAGAATCAGATAAATTTTATATGTCTATATAATAAAGTAGTAAAGTATGTTTATACTCTTATAAGTCGAGAACTACACATCACAGAGGAAAAACAAAGGCATACTCAAAATCAGCAGGTCTCAATTTACCTACAGCACACATTCTTAGGTTAAATATTGCAAAAAAAAAGAAACCGGCAATTTGTATGGGTGTCTGCATTTAAAAAAGTCTATCTAAAAATCTTTTTTTCATCTGGAATTTTCCCCAAAACTATAATAGTTAGACCCATATCAACACTATCCAAGGAAGGGTTGATACCATTTATTTGAACCTACACACATGTGATGACGGTCAAAAGTTTTTTTTAATTTCTTTTTCTGAATGCTTCTATTAAAGATTCATTTATTTAGCTGAGTGGTTAGAGGCATGGAAATGTAATCGGTAGACAAAGTTCAAGAACCCACAGCGAAAGTATAAAATTTCTTTTCTTTTGATTTACAATGTAACTATAATGCTAAACTGGAACATTACTTTCCGTCCATTGTAGGGAACCGTGGATGTGAATTTTTTTCTCTCACTGCTTATGCCAGCTTGGCACAATCTTTTATGGAATCTGACCTTAATCCGACAATAAAACATGTTTTTTAGAGCAAAAAGCAAAAACCCTAACCCAAACACATCAATAAAACTCAGACACAATTTAAATCCAATGGTCCTCTTTGACGTGCAAAGTACTAAGGGCAAAAGTGAGCACTTGAATTCTGTTTTAAGGTGAACGCTGCCTGAGGATGAACACTGGCCTGAGTGAGTGGCCCACCCAGAGGGTTGCACATGAGTGTACCACCCTAATTTAATTTTATGAAATCTCTCTAAAATATCATTTGCTTTCCTGTGTTATTAGATGTGAAGTTTTATTTTCTAGGCCAACACCAAGTACCCCAGCTAGTTTTATATATTTTTTATATGTTATATATAT
>VCCN01000574.1:1451439-1461700 GCA_006491835.1 Architeuthis dux
GGTCGTGAATAAAAACAGAATTTCCTTTTGATCCCGTAAGCCAGATCGAGCTGAGTGCTATTTTACTACACCCTAAGCCCATTTGAGAAGGTGACACAACTCCAACCCTACTAAGAAATATATTTGACCTACGCCAGTAAACCAACTGTAAAAATGAAATGAATTAGACAAATACATTTCAGTAGTCAATGAATAAAACCTTTTTTTTCGTTTATTAATTTGATATTTTCCCCTCATGAGATAAGGGTTCGAATAGTCAAGTTATTGATACAAATGTTTTCTTTTTAAATACTGAAATTTGGTATACTTTGTAATATATTGTAATAATTATGGTGGTATTATTTAATAAAAAAAACAACAAACGTTAAAGAACGGCTTTGTTTATTTGTTCAAATCCAACTTAGACGATGTTCACCATCTTTCACCTATCACCCATAACCACTCCCCAGTTATTGGAGCTAGGTTATAATGTGGTTAGCTTTCTTGGACCCCAACACTGGTCATTCTGGCTCACAGGCACTCATATGACTAGCCAGGTTGATAAGTGTGTGAAGTTTGACCTCACACTAATACCAGAGATTGACGAGTCTAATCCCAACCAGTCTGGAGTGGATAGAGAAGGTCGAGCTAGTATGTAGCTTGTATGACATACAGACAGTTGAGGGGATTATCCCACTTTGTGTGGTGGAGCTTTTGCTGTGTATCAACAGCTAATCTCTCAAGAGAAAAAGGACTTAAACCGAATTCAACAAGCCCCATACACTGCATTTGCAGTAGATTCATTTGTGGTGTACAAGCGAATATGTGCAGTGCTTTTCGGTAGAATTCCAGATGTCGGCTTGGCGTGTGCCTTTATGGCTGGATTCCCGGAACAAGAAAAGCAGCATTGTCGTGCATGGAAGATATGAATATTGACCAACTGTTGGCCCGAGCTAGGGCAATATTGAAGGGTGATGCAGAGGCAGTGGAACTAGTCGCACATCTGCACGACCAACATACGTGACAGAATCAACACTCACTGAAGACCAAGGGACAGTCACATTTACATGTTATAGACGTAATGGACCAAATCACATCGCAAGAGATTGTTTGCATCGATGAGGAGGAATGAGTTGGTGTTGTGGACGAGCAACACGCAGAGAAGTGCGATGCTTACAATGCGGTGGATTAGGTTGCAGGTCTTCGGAATGTCCGGGAAACAAATTAAGGGGAAAGACATCAGCGCCAGTCTTCTCCCCAAGCAGGATGTGAATGAGGCGCTACCTGTGATTAACATCAGAATTAATGGAAGACAGAGTACAGTTTTGGTAGACTCTAGATGATCTCACTCGATCAACATGATGTGGGCTCTGTCTCAATCCCTGTTTTGGTAGTGAGTGAAAAACTGTTGGACTTCAAACTTCTTCTCAGCATTAATACCATTAAGGGGCTGGGTGGCGTCCAAATCACTTAATCGGTGAGGTACAGTTTTTTAAGGAAGATATACCAGTGTGTGCAGTCATTCAAATTGACGAGCCCGATTTCCATGTTGAATTTGATGAACAGCAAAGGGTCTGGACTGCAGACTGAAAGCCAGGTAAACTGAAAAATAAGGTTTTGGATTACCTGATATCAAAACAACTGAGGGAGGAATATGAGTGTGAAATCGAGGTGTGGATAGATAGTGGCTGGTTGCTGCCTTACTCAGAAGATATATTTGGATCTCCCAAGGGCTGGATTTTACTGATGGCTGTGATGCAAGAGAACAAAGCGAAGGTGAACCCTGTGATGGACTATAGGGAGCTGAACAAATATGTTGACGCATTCACGGCCAATGCAGATGTGCACGGACAAGTTACAGGAATGGAGACAGCAAGGCAAAAATGTATCCATCCTAGACCTCAGAAAAGCATACCTGCATGTACATCTCAAAATGGAATGGGGGTTGCTGGGAGCTTGCTTCGGCATGTTTATTGATTCAACATATAGATACATTTATATAAACATTACAGTCAGTAAGGACCTAGAATGACCCAAGATGGTGTCCGAGTCCTGGGTTTGGAAGTCTGGAGGGAGCATAATAGCCTGTGGTGGAAGCGAGGTTGTGGATAGTCCTAAGGTTGTCACCTGTGTTTTTTTGTGGAAAACTTGTGGGGCATTTCCCAGTATGTGGGTGGCTTTGCATAGCAACAGGGTTCATCAAACGTAGAGCGACTGCAATTACACATGGCTGGGATGACGCTGCAGATGATTGTCCCCTAAATCTCATGATCACAGAAACCATTGCTAGAGTGCAGCAAAGTGACCCTGCTCGAGGAGATTGGTATATGAATGGAAGAGAACTGGATATATGGGTTGACACGAGTTCCTTGGCTATCGGAGTATCAGTAGAGGATGCATGGCGGATGCATGCTGGTTGCATCCAGTGAAAGATCCACAGCACATTAATGTAGCAGAACTCAATGCCACATTGAAAGGGGTCAATCTGTCTCTTCAATGGTGAGCAAGGGTGTTACATTTGATGACTGACTCCCTGTGCATGTATCACTGGATATCCGATTCCCTGACTGGTAAGGCAAGATTAAATACCAAGGCTGCCAATGAAATGCTGATAAGATGGCTTGATATGATTAGCACACTTATAAAGGAGTACAATCTCTCAGTTGACTTAAAACATGACCTTTTTCTTCCAAACTATTCCACAGGCTTTTGAATAAATTGCTTAGTCGAAAATGCCAACAATAGATGGAAGATTTAGCCTCTCCTTGATGCGGCATGATCTCTTCAGAATCTCAAACACTGTTGACATATCAGTGGTTGGTGCATGGTTACCTTTAAAGTAGCCAACATTGCTTTGAATGATGACAACATTATTCCTTATAGAAATAAGGAATCCTGTCTTGGAAACTTGAAATAACTTCTGATGATCTAATGAACATACAAATAACCACACTAAATACTTGATAGACTGATGCTTGAAGATGTTGGAGCTATCTTGGCAATGTCAATTTTCATGATCTCTTAGCACTCCAGTGAACCAAAATATCTGGTTGGCAGCGATCTTCTGCATCTCTTTGACTTTGGCTCTCCTTTGGTTGGGATTCGGTTTTCAATTTGCCTTGGCTGAATAACAATGCCAGATCAGTTTTAGCAAAATACGACAATAGTGTTCCCAAAATCGGACAAATTCGGTCATTCCTGCTCGAGATCTGTCAAATTCAGACAGAAAAAAATCGATGGCTAAAAATAGCTAATAGTGGCTAGAAGTTGCTAGATTAGTATCAGCTAGAACTGATATCCAATATCTAAAAACAACAAAAAATATCTAAATTTAGATATAAAATATCTAAGTTGTGACTTAAAATCGAACATAATAAACATTCGTAAAATTTTTAATCGGACATCAGGGCTAAATAAGAACACAATGTTCGAAATCGGACATACTGGCAACCCTGATGCTGTTACACCTATGCGATGTGCCTGTACCACTCAAAGTTCCAGCAGAAATATGTTCAGGTATAAAAACGTTTCAATATCTTTGATTAGGTTTATTGCATACGCGGTCTCTAGTTCTTCCAATAGGCTCTAGTTAACACCATGTCCATATTTGCAAAGGATGTTGATGACTTCAGTTGAATTCATTAGAGATTTAACACATGATGGAAAAAGTATGCTTTTCAGGGTTTTACATTTACCCCTTGAAATGTTGTAGATAATATCTTGAGCATAAGAATTCTGGCTCTAGGACATTAACAAATACATCAAGGCTTTGGTTGATTCTGACGTTCTCAGGACCTAGATCAGGCATGGGCAACCTTTTTCGAGCAGCGGGCCGCATGAGTTATTGCTAATCATAAACCGGGCCACAAATTGACCATCAGAATAATTTTTAGAATGTTAGGAACCTTTTTTGCTAACAACATATCTTGCATGCACCATTTCGCTGAGCTTTGTTTGCCCTTTAGAAAAAAAGCGTATTTGGGCTACCGATCTGTTTCTTTAGTGTTTCAATTTTAAGCTTTCTGATATCTCCTTTAAATTTATCATAGCCGAAATGTTTAGTTGTGTTATGACACTTAACGTTAAATTCTTTAAATGCGGAGTGGGATTCATAACATATTGGACACCTTGGTCTGTTGTTTACTTAAGTAATCATTTGTCCACTTATCCTAGAATTTTCTCATTTCTTAAAAAAATCTTCCCTTTTTCTTAGATGAAAATGTAATACAACGTTGTTTTCCTCATGGAATTAAGTGTGCCATTCAGAAAGTCAAAAGGGCCGCAGTTTGCCCATGTCTGACCTAGATCGTGCTTACTTGTTGGCCAGTGTAATATGTCTTCCATTTCTTTCTTATTAGTTCAGATCATTTGATTTCCTTTGACACTGCTGTTCATGATTGCATTCAATACCTTCTTAATGATTTGATTTTCTATAACTAGATTTTCAACATCCCTGTCCTTCCTGTAGACTAACAGTTTGACATTTTCATCTTTGGTAAAGCATATATGTTATATTTCTCTCCAGGGATCGCTTCAAGTTATGCAGAGCTGTCTGTATTGAAGATGCATCAACATCACAGAGATCAAGCTCTTTCTGCATTGATCCACGAACAGAAAACTCCATTGTTTCTTGCTCATCAAACTTTTCACATACATCTTGCCTTACTTTATTCAAAGAAACTAATCTTGCATCAACATGATCAGTGATAGACTATTAATGGACTAGAATCCTTGTGAGTATCTTGAGCCAATAGCAAGATTGTTGAACGATTCCTAATTTTAGCAGACTTATGTAACGTTTATCTTGATCTCTCAATTTAACTAAAGGTGATTGGTCATCAGTGCAGTGTAGTGAGCATTCAATAGTTGAACTTTTCTCTCTACTATCCATTGTCTGTTGTTGTAGATATGTTTTCTTGTTCGAAGGTTCACTGTATGTTTGAAGTTATTGGAATAAAATTGGGGGGGGGGGGGGGTTACAGCCAAAGACATGTGTGTATGAAGTTTAGTTGATGGCTAGCGGCGCAGATGGTCAATGAGGCAGCATCATGGATGACTGCTTTCATATACCTAGCCCACATAGTTGTAAGCAATTCCAGCTTGCCTGAAAAAAGCCACCAGCATATTTTGGCAGCTAACTAATTTTGGAAGAACATGTATCTCCATTTTTTTTGTAGTGTAAATTTTTTGTCTCAAATGTAATGTAAATTATATAAAATCTTATTTTTAGTCGATACAAACCGTGTAAAACGTTGAACAAAGTTTAAATTTAGCCGCTACATCATCATTTCTTAATTTTGTTTGAAAATTCATGTCAATCGAACATTTAAAAGACAAAATTGGTGGGAGAAGCTGTTTACCATGGATTCTCATGAGTTTAAAAAAAATTTTAAAAATAGCAGTTTGCCTCAAATCCAACCCTATTTTTCACCAAGAAAGCTACCACTCTGACGAGCCTATCATACCTCATTTTGTTCAGTATGAAATTCTGTAAAGAAAAACTATGTTAGAATTAATCCGTCAGGGCCTAAAACCTGAAATTTTGCTTCTGATTTCATGGACCATTTTATTGGATTTGACCAAATTCTTAATGGGGTAGAGTAGGCGCCCCACATTGATCCCATCCTGCGGAGAAGCACCAGGCAGAGAAGGCTGCTACCCCCATGCTGATGTTATGATCAAGAGATCAGGGGGGAGTGTAATGGAAACGTTGTGGCCCCCGACAGCAAAAGAAGTCGGCTCCAGTGAGCCAGTGCAAGTGGCCAATCAGGAGTGGTAGTTGCCTCTCCTCTAGACCAATCGATACTCAGTTTGAGTCGACCAATTTAGCATAGGCAATAAATTCTGGTTATTCTGGCTCATGGACACTTGGCTCGTGTGAATACCCGAAGGACGTGAACAATAGATAGAGAGATAGATGTGAACAGACTGAGAGAGTGTTTATTAAAGAAATGTTGATCTGAGCTTTATTTTAAAATCTCTTATTTTTAACTGGAAGCAAAAATTAAATAATCAACAACATTCTCACTTATATTTTCTATAGTTTTGAGAAGGGTCATTAACATTCTTCAGGTTTAATATCCGAATGTGGTGGGGGAAACTGAAGTTTTTAATTTTAAAGGAGGTAACCCTTATAACGTAGGATTTGGGTGTTTCTTTATCCTGGCTGGGTTTGGGCCTGTTGAGCAGCGGAAGCCACACTGGGTTGAATTCTGCACTTGTCTGACTAATGCATTCAGTCAACATGAGCTGCCTCTTCAATTTTTCTCTGACAATAATCTGGACTCGATTATTTACAGTGTTGGGAGTGATTAATTAAAAAAAGGGGTGACGAATGAATAAATTACTTCTCTCACCTTTTTTCAAAAAAGCGGACACAAACTAGAGATCAATAAACCTTGTAAATTAACCCCTCCACTTAAAAGCTATTTAAGGGGGGAACTTTCAACAAAAAAAATAAAAAGTTTTTTTTTAGATATAATGAGTAAATGTAGAAATTTTCAGTCTTCTAGCACCATTGGGGTGGCCTGTACACGTGATACATGGTCAGCCAGCCGGATCAACTTGAAAACTGAAGAAATCTATTTTGACAGTTTTGGTTGATGGTTTCTAACAAATTGAAAAAACGAACACTGAAACTTTAAAAACAAAAGTAAACAAAAGAATTTCTGTATAGTTTACTAATTTTATAAATGTTTTATTTTTTAAATCTTTAAAACCTGCCAAAGTAATTATCATTTTTTGGCCATGTTTCGAAATGGGTGACTGTACATTTTCGGTGATTTCAACCACTGGCTATTTCTGCTATGGAGGACCAATCATGTAAAAATCTGTTTTTTTCTTTACAAACTTGTTTGCAAAGATTTAATAATTTTAATATAAAAGACCAAATTTTCTTTTTTCTTTAGAAACTGGTTTCTTTTTTGCACACGATTGGTTTTTGTATTATTAAAAAAAAAAATCTAAAGAAGATTTTTACACAATTGGTCTTCCATAGCAGAAATAGCCAATGGTTGAAATCACCAAAATTGTAACAGTCACCCGTTTCAAAACATGGCCCCTTGCTACATTTTGAAAATGATTAAAGAAAAAGTAAACCTTGCCCAAGCTATAAAGAATAATACATTAATAAAAATGACAGTATAGGGATAGAAACTTCTGATATCAAAAAGTAGCCAGACTTTCTCTTTATGGTACTGTAGAGAGAAGTACTGAAGTATATTTCTTCAGGAAACAGAATATGGCATTTTGTTTGGTTTGTTTTTTTCATCATGGCATCTCCAAGAATTGATATCCTTATTTTTCCTTTTTAGTGCAATTGGAAGGTACAGAAGGGTTGTCAGATTAGGCCAGAAGGATAAATAATCTGAACTTTATCTCAGAGACTTACCCAACGCAGGCATTGGAATAACGTTGAATTTGGGAATTGAGCGAGTCTGGAGGCAGAGGTTCAATAGCAGCCTCTTGAGGCAAGTTTGCCACAAGAGGCTGCTATTGAACCCTAGCCTACATAGACACACACACATTATTCTGCTTTACTTGAAGAGGATCATAAAACATTAAAGTATCCAGACTGTAGCCATCGTCTTGAATGAATGGACAGTCTACATAATCTCCCAAAAAAGTGGACAGAAGTCTAAAGAATTAACTCTCAGGTATGAACTGACATGTCAGCTCAAAAACAAACTTAATCAAATTCAAATGTCAATATCAAGGGGAATAGATACAGATCAAAGTTACCTCCCTTCCAGCTTTAGGCAATTTTTTTTTTATTCATTTTTTATTCTGTCTGTCATAATAATTTTAACAACTTTATTTCCGCCACTGAAAAGTTCCACTGTCAATTAGGAGCGGTATTAAGCCGTTTATGACATTAAGAGTTCATATATGAACATTTCTATGCAGGTTCTGTTTCTTATGCTGAATAAAAGCAGAACCACATTTGCTGTCTTGTCTTGTCTTGTCTTGTGTTCAGTGTAATTGTTTCAATTCTTTCCATGGCACAAATGATGCATGATTGTGTTACACAAGTCCATCAATTGTAAATATTCATCTGCACCATCCAGTAGACACCGGTCCACAATCTGAAATGAAAAACCAGATGAAATACAATCAAACTGGTCTTGACACAACTCGGCAAATTCCTAAACCTCAGTTACTACACAATTGTACTGTGTAGTTATTACTTAAAAACGCCTGCAGGTGGGATAAAAAAAAAAAATGTTGTTCCTCCCTGACAACGCCTGAAAGCGGGCTGAAAAAAATGCTCTAGTTCCCTGAGCTCGACTCCAGACAGGCTATAAAATTGGCTCTGATTAGTCATATTAGTGGTCTCTAGGGGACCCCTTAGAATCTCAACCAATCAAAATGAAGCTTACGAATCCATATGGGGACACTTTTAACCTAGTTCTGTCTTCTTTTATCTATTAACGATAAACGAAAAGGACGGAAATTTGAAATCTCTATTGCTACACATGGTATTCTAAAATGGATTCTAGTGACTTTAGTGATTCGGAATTTGAGGGATTTTTGCATGAAACTGTACAAACTGCTCAAAGAAATATTTTATAACAGGATTCTATCAACATCTCTGATGTTATAGAATGATTTTTATGAAGATTCGAGCGACTCCGAGGTAGAAAATTACAATCTTTTAAACAATGGAAGTAGTGATCACTCACTTGCAGAATGTAAACATTGATGATTTTACGGACATTCCAGTACCAGCTACAAAATTACATGATACCACTAAGCAGTTTATAGATAATAATTTATTATTATTGAAAATAAATTCTTTTTTTTTGTTTTTTTTAAATGATAAACATTGCTAAAAAAATGATGAACTAAAAAAAAAACCGTTCTGTGGACCGATCACTTGCAGAAAATAAATATTGAGGAGTTTACGGACTTTCGTGGACCAGCTACACAATTACCAGATACCACTAAGCAGTTTCTAGATAATAATTTATTAAATATTATTGAAAATAAACAGCAAAATTTTTTTTAAATATTGATAAAAAAAATTTACTTAAAAAAAAAAACAAAAAAACAAAAAAAACACGTTTAAATTCAAATCATGACAATGTCAATCAATCAATAATAATATCTTTTTCAATTAACCTTTTACTGGTTTTATTTCACCGGACTTAGAAGTGATACATTGGGAATCACTGAAAATTTAGTAAGTGCACATTTAATATTAAAACAGATATAGCAATTTATTTACTGCCCATTGTATTTTATTGGTCAGCAGCAACAGGCTGTTAGATTAGTCAGGGAACAAGGCACATTGTTAGATGAAGGGAGTCAGGCAGGCAGGGAACTTATCAAATTTGTCTCTTAGGGAAGAAAGAGTTAAAATATCCAATACAATTTTGCAAAATCCTAAACCTTAGTTGCTACAATTGTACTGTGCAAGAATTTCTTAAAATATTCAACATACATTTATGTATGAAAAAAATATACTCAAGTGAAATACAACTTAATCAGGTGTCATAATTACTAAATTAGAATTACTTTTGACCCCTCCACTAACTTTCGGGTCTGGTTCATAATCCAGAACATGGTTATCTCGGATGTTCATTGGCTGATTCTTCACTTGGCTGACTTTTCATTTCCTCAACTGTTTATTTGCTTGAAAAAAGAAGAAAGACAATTCGAGTAACCGAACCAGCCTTTCTTTCATATTTTATTATTTACAAAAACACTGGTTAACTTTTTCCCCCTAAAATTAGTGCGATGGTGGTAGGTTAACAATTTATGGAAAAAAAAAGAAGCATATATTGTAAATGTAGTATTTATTTACGATAACATTTTGTATTTAAAATATATATAGCGTTTAAGATTTATGAAAAAAAAAAAAAAAGGAAAAGAAGGGTTTTTCAATTGAGTATTTACAATAATGACAGTATTATATGTATGTATCTGTTATATAGCTACGTTTTCAATTTCGAATGATTTAAGGTGTGTGTGGGGTATAATCAGAAGGAAAAACCTTTTTTTTTTTCCCCCTCGCAATTTGAGATAGATACTTATTTTCTTCAAATTCATACTTTATTAGATAAGTACTGAAATTTTGGCAATCTTTCGTAAAAGGGACCCATGCAGTTTTCAGCATTTTAAATCATTGTCGATATTTGCTATGGAAGATCATACGCGTAAATTCATTCTACTTTTAAGAAAACATTTATATTGAAAGCACACAAAAAATATTAGAAACAGAAACAATTAATAATTTTTTTTTCCCCCCTTTAAAAAAGAAATGATTTTATTTAAATAATTA
>VCCN01000574.1:1472807-1493046 GCA_006491835.1 Architeuthis dux
AATGATTAGGACAGGCTTACAGACAACACAAAGAAATTAGGAGAATGTATAAAACTTACTCAGGTCGAAAACCAGAAGCAGTCAGCTGAGAGAAAGTCTTCACTTTTTTCCGGATTACATCAATTCCTCTCTCGTCTGATGAGTTCAGCTCCAGAACACGACTACGAAACAGATCTTGCCTGAAAAATAGTCACACACAAAAGTCAAATCTTTGAAAACAACATTGTAGCTTCAAACACTAAAGATGTTACAGAAAAAAAAAAAGAAAAAGAAAATGAAAAAAAAAGAAAAGAGAAAAAGAAAAAAAAAGAGAATAAAGAAGAAAAAAAGAAGGGGATTAAAAAAAAAAATATTAGTTTTTTTCTTCTTTTTAATATAGAAGTTTCATATTTATATAAGTTTACATTTACACAAGTCTAACAGTCTCAAAACTTCAAGGTGTTACCTCGATAAATGTTTTTTAAAACTAAATATCTTTCCTCCAGAAATGTTTTAATGTTCTGTTTTGGTTTATTTCATTGTCATGTATGGCAATTTGTCACTATTACTTTTAATAAGAGATGTTTAGATGGATTTAGGTTATACGCATAATTAGATCTTATATTATAGATATAATTAATGTCTTGTAGGGATCCTTAGTTGTTGCCATGAGACTGTTTCAGGGATTTAACTATACTATATATATATATATATACACACACACATACATACACACCACCCAAATTGTATATAATTAATATTTGACTTACCCAAAGAGTTCTCTTGCAGCAGCCAAAATAGTTGAGGTTTTGCCAGTTCCAGGAGGTCCATAGAATAACAAATTTGGTAACTGCAAAGAATAATTATTCAAGTTATTTTTCAAATTTTATTTGGTACAGTTAAATGAATATATTTGTGTACCATGTCAGCAATTCTCATTTTTTTTTCATATTTCAGTCAGTCAGTTGTCTGACCTTCCCTAAGTGCATTTTGCATCCAATAATCTTTCAAAAGAATCCTTTGACTCAGCAGTTCCCAAAGTAGGGCCTGTCAGACCCATGAAAGGAAAATCATTTTGAAAAAGATGAAGTGAAAAAATAATTTTAAAAAAAGAATATCCTCAGCTATCAGAAAAGACTATTAAAGTACTTTTCCCCTTTCCGACAAATGTATTTATGTGAATCAGGATTTTCTGCATGCACAACACTAGAAACTAATCATCGTAATAGACTGAATCCTGAAGCAGATATGAGAATCCAGCTGTCTACCATTAAACCAGAGATTAGTGTAAAAAAAAAAAAAAAAAGAAAAAAATGAAACGGTGTCATTTGTCCCATTGACTTTTCTTTCATTGCCCTTCATTTTTAGAATGTATATATTTGTCAAAATAAATGTAGTTTCGTAAAACTTGTGATGGCTCATTTTTATATAAACACTCTTTAGGGTCCTCATATTTTTTGAGAACACTCAGGGGTCCGTGGAGAAAAAAGTTTGGGAAACACTGCCTTATCTCATTCATCATCTTTTTTCGTTTTTGTATTTCAACTTGCTACAGCTATTTTGATTGCATGTGGCAAAAAGACACAAAGATTGAGTGATAATAAAGATGAAGATGTTGGTCCAAATTATTCACAGAATAATAAATGTTTTTTCAACCCAATAAAATGAATATAACACTGCAATGCAATTTTTGTAGTGAGTGTTATTTTCTGATTGCTTATGTGTAAAACTTATAGAAAATGGCTATTATTCCCTTCAGACTTTGCTTTTGTGGCCAGGATAGTGATATTCATATGTAATTGTTTTTCTTACTTTATGTGATTAAAAATGTGCAAATTTACCTGTTGTCCAATTGAAAATAAGTAAATTTCAAATTATCACTGTCAAGAAAAATTCAAAAGAAAAATTTGAAGGGAATAAATGACATTTTCTATACTTTTTAGACATAATCAATAAGAAAATAACTTATTACCTAGGAACAAAAAAGTTTTAAAAAAAGAAAAAGATGTATGATCACTGATTTTTTTTATGGTTGGTATCTCTAAATAAGTTTATGTATATAGACTTTAGAATCATAGCTTTTTAACAAGGTTTCTGAAAAAGGACATTTACAAAAAAATTAAATTTGAATTAGAATTTGAAGAAAAGAGTAACATCAATTTACATCTGAACACTGTAAGGATTTCTTCAGCACCAAAACCACTTCTTCCTGGTGAGCAACATCATCAATCTGGCGGGGTCGACTGAAAGGAAACATATTATCATGAATTGTAAATTATGAACAAATCACTTTAAAACCATAAGATTAAACCAAATTCATTAATTTTTTGAGCTGTGATTGCAGTAATGTAAAATACGCATTTATCTCCCTTTGAAATTAACAAATATTTTAAAGATCACGTCAACATAGAGCAATGTTTAGCATGACAATCTCTCAAGCCATTTCTAGTAAGTTTATTCTAAGTTCATTTGATCAATAAGGCCTTGTGCCAAAGTTGACCTATTCCAACAAATACTTAAGAAACTTATGATTTCTCTTTATCTTGTAGTATATCTGGATAAAATTCAATCCAAGATGGAACTCGGATTGGATTTTTTCAAGAAGTATCAAATTTATGGGTTGTGTAATATTCACCGACAACAAGTTAACAACAGCAAAGTACCAACACTTATCGAGATGTAAAATTTATAGAGATACAATTTACCGAGATCTTAAATTTACAAAAAGGTTAAGAATTAAAAAGAATTTACTGTAACGAAAGTATATTAAAAGATTTAGCAATCGATTGCTCATCACCTTGCTTTTTAAATAAACATATACCAGAGCTGTAACTTATATTTTAAGTCTTTTTAACTTTTTTGTGTACTGTAAAATAAAACTTTATTATTATCGGTAACAAAAATGTTAAGTCTTAACTTTTCCAGTTTAAATAAAATTGTTTGTGAATTTTAAAAAAAACAACCTATCTATACCACTGAAACTAAATTTATTGTATCTTAACTTTTTAGCATAAATAAAAATATTTGTGAAATTTATTTTTAAAACCTTTATCATATAACTTCCACCTGAAACTTATTGGGTATCTTGCAGTTTAAACAGCTGTTTTTTCACTTCGTAGTTTAGAGTAACCACATTATCACGCTTGTTGTGCAAAAATCATCAAACAAGTATAAAGATCTAAAATTCAATTAAAAACATTCAAGTATAGAAATGACACTGAACTATGATGTGAAAAATCAACTGATGAAAACCTGTTTTGTTTAAACTGCAAAGATACCCCATTTTATGTATCTTAACTTTTTTAGCATAAATAAAAACAAAAGTGTTTGTTTGCAAAATTTATTTTGTTTTATTTTATAATTTTTATTCCATTTTGATCTTCTCTGTAATTTGTATGTCTCAATAAATTGTACATCTCGGGAAATTGTTGTCGTTGAATCATTGTCGATGAATCTGCCGGCTCCCCAAATTTATACTTACACTCAGTTGCCAGAAAGGGAGATAATCCGAGCTTTATCTTACCCAAGGCATTGGAATAGTGTTGTCTGGAGGCAGAAGTTCAATACCAGTCCCTTCCAAATTCAACACAATTCCAATGCCTATGTTGGGTATGTCTCCGAGATAAAGCTCAGATTATTCTTCTGGCAAAATCTGGCAACCCTGGACACAAGTGTAGTGTCTCCCACTTTGTGGGAATCTTGCTGAAAAGGAAGATGAAGCAAAAGGAACAAGAATGAAGACAAATGTGATGTTTAACTGATCACGCTCGGAGAAGAAGTGGTAGCATCTTCATTCCAAGTGTTCATCTTTGTTTCCCGTTAGCCCCAGTGCATGACCGGAAACTCACTTCCGTCATTATGGGTTGCAGCAAGGGAGGTAACTTGAGGTATTTATTTCTGTTAGTGTTAGCCCAAACACAATAAGTAGAAACAAAGAAATATAGAAACTGGAAAATGATTGACCAAAAAACAAAAAAAACTTACTATTTCTCAACCCAAGGCACATGTTTCTCCTTAGTTTCTCCCGATAAAGATGTACTCGGCAATTCTTTCTTTTTAGCAAAGCCAGTACTTCCGGGTTTCAGAAAAGCCTGCATTTTGCTGTTTGTCTGCAAATAAAGATTTGGTTTTACATTCATATTATTTTCAAATTTTATATTATTTTTATGCTATTACTTTTTATTAATAAATATTTTTTATATCTTTTTTCTATAGTGTATATTAGCTGGAAAAATATTATAACACGGATGAATAATTAAATATAGCAGAATGATAAAAAAATATTTACTGGGCGTATTTTTCATATATTTTCATACATTATTTTCTGGGTTTTTTTTTTGGTTTCTGTAAATTGACCACTATTTCAAATCATGCAAGACTGCAAATAAATTGAAGCAGACGACAATGTGCATTTTTGCACTGCACAGCTGTGGTGCATTTTAAATCTTGTAAATTCAACTGCATTTTGGGTTATGTCCTCTTCGCCTTCCGTACGGCTGAAATGTCAGCAGAAATTAGCCTGTCTGCCTTATAAACATCGATCACCTTTGAAACGTGCTGATTGATGTGTTAAAAAATGTATTTTTTAGGACATTTTTAGTGCAGTTTAGTTGACCGATGATTAAACTAAGTATTTTCCCTCAAATTATCTGCATTTGACAAGAACTTTATTTTTGGTTGAATTTTAACTATGTTTTAAAATTTAAAAAAAATTTCTTTATCGAAAATGGCAGCATGATTGATTTTTCTGTTGAATATTTGAAACATTGACTTCATAACAGTCAAAATCTCCGTTATGATTAATGAAAACAGGTTTTTCTTTTTGTTTAGACAAAACTTTGGGCTAATTTATTTCTAGAAAAACATTTTAAAAATCGAGAACGGAATTTAAAAATTTTTAATTACATTTTTAAAATCAGGTATCGATTTTCCGGTGAAAATGTTTGTTCATAATGAAATTAAACACGTCTCATGCGCACCATGAAGTCGTCAAGGTACAACGAAAACAGTGCATCATCTGACGCAGTGAGATTAATCACCGGACAGAGATAAATAATATACTGGCTGATTAGAGTCGAGTATTGGTCGGGTGTGATTGGGCTCAATAATTACTTTCACTAATCACTGAGTGAAGAGTGTGGAAAACTCTTCATTAGGACAAATTTCCCCTGTGCCCTCAGCAGCTAATTGAGTACACTTTAAGCTGTGTGATTCGGGTGGAATAGAAAGAAAAAGGTAATGCTCCTAGATCAGAAGACTGCACGAGCATCACCTCTCCCAAATTGTTGGGCATAAACCAGGCTTAACTGCGATAGGGGTTTTAGGGTCTGGACCAGTCCACGTAACGCCCGGTCAGGTTTACAAACAGGACTGGATCGGGTTATGTTCGGGCATCTTTTAGTAATCACCGCGATAGGGTGTTTAGGGTCCGGACAGGTTCACACTCACACATTCACAGTCCTTGTCAGTCGGGACTTGATCGGATGTCATCGGCCCAATTGGTTACGTTCGTCAATCCTTTAGAGTCACTCACCCATTTTAATCACAGAAGACTCCCATCGGTATGTATCAACATTCGGCAAATCGCAGCATAATGTCGATAAAACTCACGAAAACCCATACAAAGTTACTAAAATAGAAGAATATATCTCTAAAAGGGGGTAATTTAATCAGAAACCCTAGATAAGATTCTTTTCGGTATATTATTGATCTCCGTCCGGTGATTAGTCTCATTTCACCCCATCTGACGAATTCGTGGGGCGCAATCTGATTAAAGACAGGCTTTAATTTCATTATTGCGTTAATTTCTGATGAATGTGTTGTTTAATTGTACTTTTTGGAGCCTTTGTATGACTTTTGGGGCCTCTCTATGCTGGTTAAACACCCGCCATATGTACGTCAAAGCAGAAATTACAGAATTATTGATAATTAAGATTTGGTTAACGAAAGTGAATCTTAACCAAAAGGTTTTAAGTCCCCTATATTCATATTTTTTGAATAGTTTAAAAATTGGTTAATTAATTGGTTTCAGATTTGTTTACCAATTAACAACATTATTGACATTGAGAATAAAAAGTTCAAAACGTTTTACAACCTTTTTCTTCTTTAATTTCTCAAAATATGACTCTTTAAGGACAATTTTACATCCACAAATATAAAACATTTACTTAATTGGGAAAAATAAATTGAATTAAAGAAATTAAAATGGGAAGGCATTTTTGTGAAACCATTTCAAAACAAACAACAAGATTCGCCACGAAGCGACAGAAAGTAACGTCATAGCGAAATTGAATAAAATGAAACAGATGTCATTAAAAGAAAATAACACACACACAATTATCAATACTTTTAAAAAATTAATTTAGACAACCACAACGTGATAAAAATGAATTAGCAAAGAATATCGTCAAAGATAAAAAAAAAACTTATTATTACCCAAACTCGTGGCCGGTGAAACTTGTTTTCCCGCCACCCGTGTTGCCAATTGTATTTTATTTTTTACATCCAAAATTGAGGCTAAAATCATCTAAATTCCGCGGAAAATAATCTAAAAGATAATCTAAATGTTCAAATCAAATGTTATGCGTTCTCCCTTTATTTATTTGTTTTTTTGTTGTTTTTTATTTTGGGAGTTGAGGTGCTGCTCGTGCAGTATTCTGATCTGGGAGCATTACCCTTAGTTTTTCATTTGTTCAATTAGAAAATATTTGTCCAAATTTTCTTCATAGTCACATTGTGTGGAAAGGGAGGTTACAAAAGAGCAAGGCAGAGTTTGTCAATGAAGAACATATTAGAAGAGAAAAAAAATCATAAGAAGATTTAGATATAGATACATGGTTGCTTTTATATTAAGATGTAGGATTTGGTGAAAATTGATTTGATGCTAGATTTAAGTCCAAGTCGTGATAGGCTAAGTAGATTAATCTTAAGTTTTCTTGTAAAATTATTCCAAGTAGTAATGCATTTTTTGGTGATTGAGTTTAATCCATATCTGGTTGTTATACAAGATGGAACATAGAGGCATCCCAGTTTGGAGCCTTTTGTACTTAATGAATGAATTTCATTCATTCGTTTGAAATACTCTTGTAGACAAAAATATATACTACTGTAGTCATATTCTAGAAAACTAGCCCATATTCAACTTATGCCTCAAATAGAGTAAAGTCCCAGAAGATTGGAAAACTGCAATCATAATGCTGTTATATAAAAGAAATGGGTCATTTTTTTCAAATCAGGCATCAAAAATAAAATTGAAAAAATTTATCTCCCTTTATGGCTAAAAATGGCTAGATTATCTTCTTTATTCATTTCCAGCTAACTTTATAGCTAAAAATGTTAAGTCCACTCAAAAATTCATACAAAGGCTCCAAAATTATTATGATCTTTAAAAAATATATTTTATTGTTTAGTGTACTTACAGTAGGTGGGGATATCGAAATAAGAAGGGAGAAGCAATGAATATCAATTTATAGATTATATAAACAATATGATTTTTAGATAATATATTTATCAAAATAAAATTCAAACATTAATTAATAGGTTACTTAACATTTCAGGAGGCTGCATATGAATTTTTGAGCGTACTTAATATTTTTAGCTATAAAGTTATAATGACTGCGTTCGGTATTTCTGAGATGAGGTGTTAGTATTACTGATACTATTGTTCGGACTGAGATCCTCATCTTGGTTGTCATTTCCACAACGTTTCGGCCGATGTACTCTCCGGCCTTCTTCAGGTGTCAAGTTTTGTCGATAACTTACCGGAACTATTGAACTGAACCCTTTATTTGATCCACGGGGGTATACTGTCCTCATTCCACTATCCATGTCCTAGAAATTATTTCGTGGTTAATTTTTTAGTTGTGGTGCTCCTGCCTGGGATTGAATCCCAGGCAGGAGCACCACAACTAATCCCAGACAAATAACAAGAAGGAGTTCAATCATCCGAAGAACCATTTGAATAAATAATAACACTAAAAATTTAATGAAATAATTACTATATTAATTTAATTACTTTTCTTAAGGCTGATCAGCTTAGTTGAGTAAAATCTATGTTAGTGTCAGTTACAAATTTCACATTCCAAATGCTCACTTACCTCCCTTGTAGTTTTTGTTTATCTCCTTTGGATTTGTTAAGTCTTGCTTCAGAAATACAATGAAAAATAGCATCCGAAATGCAATAAAATTTATTTCATTGGTAATTTGGTAATATTCAAGATTAGCATCCTAAAGGGAGGTAATTGAATTCAAACATTTCCATGTTAGATTTCACTGCATTATGTTTGTCTGGGGACCTTTTTGCTTTACAAATTTTGAAATTTTCCCTGATCACAGTTTTAGGATTAATGTTAGGTTTAGGGTTATATAAGTCAATTGTGAAAATTTCAAAATTTGTGAAGAAAAAATGATGGGAGGGCACCAGACAGTCACCCAAATTTAGTGTTTTGCAGTTTAGGGTTATAGAAGTCAATTGTGAAGATTTCAACATTTGTGAAGAAAAAATGCTGCGAGGTCACCAGACAATCACCCAAATTTAGTGTTTTGCGGTTTAGGGTTATATAATGTTTTTGAATTAGAATTAAATGATATTAAATTTCCCAATTTGGAATGCACTATTTATCACAGGTTTATTGCTGGTTTTAGGTTATTTATGTACCTATGTATCTATCTATGTATCTGGACTTTGCCCAGCCCTAACTGTTTTGCACAAACACTCAATGAGTAGGGAGAATTTCTCTCTAAATAGGGTTGAATATGCAATTTAAGTTTATGCTAAATTGGTCACTAGTTTGTGCCTGCTTGAAAATTCATACCTTTTCTTAGTGATCACAGCCTAACAAAAGCAAGTGAAGTAACTTATTCATTGATCACCCCCTTTTCCAACTTTTTAATTGATCACCTCCAACACAGCATATATAGGTGGTGGTGATTCATAATTTTCCTTGGAATGCTCGTTTTATTTTGTTTTCGTTCAATGCTGAAGTTAGAGTTATTTCCCTTAATATAAGACGCTAATCTTGAATTTTACCATTCCTGGTTTGACATACATAAGCTTATGGCAGTGTTTAACCAGTATACAAAGGCTCCAAAAAGTATACTTTTTTTAATCCAAGCAAAGCGTGGGTATTGATTAAAGCCTATACTTTTATATATAATGTGTTTGAAAGTCTATGGACACCTAAACCGCAGAACCGAATTAAACAAATCTCTGCAAGCATATGTAACATGACCCTAGGAATGTCATGTGTCACAGAAAAATCAGGATTCCCCCCCTTTTTGTAAACATATAATAAGCGTCCAGTTTTGCTTTATACGTACACTGTAAATCAATCCACCACTTTAGGGCCACACAATTTCTCTTAAAGTTCTCTATGAATTTCAATGAAGTATTTGTAGAAGGGTGGGAAATGGGCTACAGAAGAAATGATTGACTTTCACAGTTATCTCCCATACATCTTAGCTATTTGTCCCCCAAATCCATAACTCAGAAAATACTGGGTCGATCGAAACCAAAATTGGCATGGGTGCCCAGTATCATGTGGGGATCTCGAATATAAATGGTGCACCCTCCAGGACTTGGACGTGGAGATTTATCATCTTTCAGTGTTTGGACACAGGAATTTAGCATCTTCCAGTACCTGGGCAGTTGAATTTAAAATATTTTAGGCCCGGACAAGCCCATGTAACCTCCGGGAAGGTTTGCGTACACTCCTTGTCAGTCCGGACAGGATTGGTAAGTTTTAGAGTCGGCGCTAGTTAATCACCGTTAAACCGGCCGAAACAAATTTTGCAAATGAAAAGTTAAATATAATTCAACATTTGTCACCAATAAGACGTAATTTGTAAAACAAAAATAAATTAAAATTAAAAAGGTCGGACTTATTTCCTTAGAATTAAAAAAGGCTTGCATCAACGAAAAATAGCGTCCGAATTTGAAGTGCAATGTAAATTATTTCATTTATATTACAAATGTAGTTAATTGGCGAAAAAAGAATTTGCAGATATATTTGAATTTCTATGAGATGATTTTTTTAAAGAAAATAAACTACTAAAATAGTGTCAGTGGAAGAGTCCATTGTTTCAAATGGTCGGTAGGAGATATTTTTATTAGCAAAATTGTTACTATTCCTCCCAAATATCAAGATTTTCCCATAATAATTTAAATATATCTAAGCCTCTTTTAAAAAAATCTAAATTCACATCCAACATCTAAAAACAATTTCTTACATCTAAACGCAACCCAAATAATCTAAATCTAGATTAAAAAGATCTAAGTTTGCAACACTTGCCACTTAAAGTACGCAACGCATGTCCGGAAAGAAAGCTGTAGGATCACCCGGTCATGTGACCCGGTTAGGATACTTCTTGATATGCGCATGCGCTACTCTTGATAGAACTCTCCTTAATATAAAAATCACAAAAGATTGGCGACCATCTTTCAATTTTTGTCTCGATTGTTTTTGAGAGGAAAAGAAAAAGTTTGTTTTATTTCCGTTTTCTTTACGAGGGTCAATCATCTTTTTGTTGACCATTCGCTTGCAGTTTGTTATTTGTAAACAAATACCAAAAATGGCTGAAGGACACGAGGCAAAAGAAGTGGATCTCACAGCGGCCGGTCGTGGTGTTTGGCTGGTTAAAGTTAGTTCAGTTTCTTTTGAGTATTTTCCCTTTTGCGTATTAAAAAAAAACACATTAAATTTCCTCTCTTTTGTGTGTGTGTGTACAGTGTGTGTGTGTGTGTACAGTGTGTACAGTGTGTATGTTTTTTTTATTTTTCGATTACTTCAGCAATTTCATTAAAAAAATAACTTAACTTGGTCCGATCTTAACAGAAACCGGATCTTTAGTAAAACCTGAAAAAATATATTTTTTTAAAAACTAACAAATTTCCAGATGGTTGTTGTTGTTGTTGTTGTGTCTAATGGATTGAAATCACCTAAAATTGAAAGTAAACCACATTTCCTTTCTAGGAGACTTCGCAACTCCCAACACGTAAATCTTAACCGATGTAGGATTGCTTTTTTTAGCGTCATTTAATTATTAATTATTAATTAATTACGATAAGAATATCTACAATGACATTACAATATTGAGGAGTTCGCTTCTCGGCCTTTTGTTTTGTGTGTAACTTTTGGTTAAATAAACTCAGCCTTTTGGCTAAGATCAAAGTGTAGTATCTGTTCTTCGAAACCTTCTATGGTTTCGAAGTTCGGGATACCTTAATGTCGCAATGCTCAGGATTCATCCTTAGAGAAGTTGAACAGGATATCGAAGCCTTCTGTCCGAGAAGTTGATCTCATCTGTCCGGGATCTTTGACCACCATGCTCAGGATTCGTCCTGTGACCAACGACCAGCTTCTTGCCCCAATCTCCGTGTGACATCAGTCGCGGAGACTTGGGGAACTAACCCTAAAATGACCTTGTGTCACATTTGAGGAGCTAATGTTACAGTGTACAAAGTGTCAAGGTAAATGTTTGGAATAGGTTCGCGCAAGTTTTTGTCGAAGGGAGATAACTAGTGTAGACGTTGTACATGATAAAACGAAGAAATAAACACAACAAAATGTGGATGCTCGTAAATTACGCAGACATTTTGGAACAAATAGGAAACTGTTTACTGTTCGTGTGGAGAAAATAAATACTGTTAGAAATGACACAATTATCTAATCATTTTTAATCACCGCTACACACAACACTGATTTATTGCTGGGTTTATTCATGTGTTCTGAATATCACAGCCCAACAAAAGGTGAGAGAAGTAACTTATTCATTGATCACCTTTTTTTTCCAACTTTTTAATTGATCACCCCAAACAGCGGTGATTCATAATTTCCCTTGGAATGCTAGTTTGATTTAATTTCAACTCTGTTCATTTTAGTGTTACACATACAAAAAAAATATTTAATCTTTTTGTTTTGTTGTTTATTACAACCCCAACCCTAAACACTTACACTAACCACTTACATATCCTTTGTAGTTAAATTTAATAAAATACTGTTTTTAATGGTGAGGTTTTTCTGCTTTCATTTGATCACTAATAAGTCACTTTATTTAACCTAGTCAAAAAAAATTGAAAACAAATTTTTCACCAGTAATTCTTTTGTGCTTTTAATCCATTAGCCCAGTGGTTCCCAACCTTTTTGAGTCATTCCCCACTTTTATCAATAAGATTACTAGTATTCCCACCCTTCCATTTAAGTTGCAACAAAGAATAATTTCAAATAATAACTTTATTTTACATATAATTAGACAGCTTCATACTAAGAATTAGTTTAATTTTATAATTGTACAGCTGCTGCTGTGTATTTGTTACTTAAAGGAACCAAGCAAAAATAATTAGAACACAATACATCATTTGAAATTCCAATTTATTACAAAGAATAAGAATTTTGCTATTGTAACTAATATACACATCAATGTGATCTCTGTTTTTTTTCCTACTAGTTCTTCGATTTGTGGGTCTATTAGTGAGAGACATCTTAAATCATTCTCAACTTGTAGCTTATTTCGAGCCTTCGACTTGATAGATAGAAGTGCAGAAAAACCTATCTCTAGACTGGACTTTTATTTTTACCTAATAGGGAACCACTACATCTTCCAGGAATTTGTTAGTTTGTAAAAAAATTGATTTTTTAAGGTTTTAGCAGGGGGGTTCTATTTACAATATAACTGTGATGCTAAACTGGACCATTACTTTCCATCCGTTATATGGAAGTTAGGCTTCAAAGTATTTGGTTAATATCCTTGTGAAGGTTATCTAGGGTTCTTTGATATTTTTGGTGCTTTCATTAAGGTTTATGAGAAGGACATGTGAGTAGTGTTGAAAGAAGTATTTGATTAGGTTTTGACATTTCCTGCCATCCATTAAAAAAATGTTTAATTCTAAAAACAAACATGCACTGACATATGGCCGGGGTAGAGTAGAAAATAGCTTACTTGACCGCTGAACTGTGTTCACCTGTAAACGACACCCCTGGTAAATAAATGTATTTTTCACTAAATCTTCTGTGGAAAGTAATCAGTATATTCGCGAAATCAAGTTAATTAATCATTAAAATAACTAATTTTCTTTGAATCAAATTTCTGAGATCAATTCTATTTTTAAAAGACACACTGTCTATAATCACTTAGAAATCCACTGTGAATATACAAAAGTATTTTTACGACTAACTTTATGCTATTTCGTTGCAATTATAACCAAAATTACACCTTCAAAGAAGATATTTAAATTTTGCAATACATGTTAAAAATGTGCATGGTAGTTGCTAGATTATGGATATAAAAATTGACCAAAAATCCCCTCTCCTTTTTTGTAAGAAAAAAGAATTGGTATTTATAATTAATACTTGAAAAATAATCATACTTTGTGGGAAAGCAGTGGTTCTTAGAATTGTTTGCTCTGTGCCCCACCTTGACAACTCAAAAAATTTGACCCCCCCCCTTCCCCTTACTATAATAAAACACGTTTGGTGTTGAAAAGGTATGTTAAATTCAGAAATTTACCAAAATTTAGAGTTTTAAATCAAGGTAAGTATCTGTAAAGAAACATTCTTTCTAAAAAAAAAAAAAATACTGATATATGAACATTAGGGCACTAATTTGTGTAATTTCTTTAATAACAATGCAATTACCTCATCACTTTTATACCTCTCAAAGTTAATGAGTTAAGTATTAGTTACTAGAGGATTTATAGTAAAATTAGTAATTAATAGTATTGTATGATTAGGAATTAATCAGTTAAGCCTCTTTACACCGAAATCGCTTTGCAGCCTTTTGGCTAAGATCAAAGTGTAGTATCTATTCCTCGAAACCGCCATGGCCTTGAAGTTGAGAGAACCACGGCCCTTCGGGGGTCCTTGTGGTATGCTCAGGTAACGTCCTGGGAGAAGTTGCACAGGATATCTTGGCCAGCTGGTCGGGAGGCGATCACCATTAGCATGCTCAGGATTCGTCCAGAGAAGCTTTTGGGTTTCCCCTCCCCTTTATCCTGGTCCTTGTGGCATTTGTCTCAGTGACAGGGATTTGGGAATCTCCCCCCTCAAGTCTCTAGTCACGGGGACATGAGAAATCTCTTTACACCCAAATTCCAAATTGGCCCCTTGTGGGGCGTGCACCCTATGTTCACTGGTTTAAAGAATTCATTTGATCATTCAGAATCCTATATTGATTTAGCCTTCAGATTAATCTGTATGTGTTGGTGCATCATTTCAGTATTTAAAAAAAATCATTATTTATCAATGAAAATAATTTTTTTTTCTGTAAATGTAATTAATTTTACTCTAACCCAATTTTTGTTCTTTTGTAGGTTCCAAAGTATCTTTCAGAAAAATGGAAGAAGGCTCCTGGTAGCTGTGAAGTAGGAAAACTGAAAATCACAAGATCAAGGTTAGGACATGATTATATCGGGCCTCCCAAAACTTGTGGAAAGGTTTTAAAAAATGTCTTATCTTTTGGCTACTTATTTTCATTTCAGATTTATTAAGTAAGATTTTTTTTTCCATTTTGTAAATTTAATTTTCGTGCAAAGGTTGAGACCCTATATTTAAATATATATAAGTTGATCTGTTTTTTCAAGAATAATCTAGGATTGTATGTGAAAGCACATGTTCCGCTTGTTTGAAAATACTGAATTATCCTGGATTTAAAATTCAAGTTAATAAGCAACATGGACTAATATTTTCCAGCAAATTTGGTTTCTACTAATACTCTGATAATTTTGATTTGTGCATAAATTTCAGACTCTCAAACAGGGTTGCCAGAGTTAGCCCCCCCCCCTACTGTGCCTGCAGGGGGCACGAGACCTTGATCTTGATACTGACCATTCAGTCATAATATGGAAAGCAGAAATGAAAGAACTAAGTATTCCTGGATCCTCCCCTGTAAACATTAGCGCCAAAGTACTTACTGGGATAGATTGTGGCCTGAAATACTACCCATGAAATAAATTCATCATCTTCAAGGGTATCCTTTTCCAACAAGATTTTGACCCCACAAAGCCACTTGTCCACTGCTGGACCCCTGGATCAGTCAAGACTCCTATGCTGACAGAGAACTGGGATGAAGGTACTTTTAGTTCTGATTCAGCTGAAACAGGATTTACCTGTGTATAGAATCGTGGGAGAGACACTATCCTTTTCTGACCCATGTCTAGCGTTGTTTGAGCCATGTCTCTTGAACTGTCATTCATACAATTCAAGATAAAATATATTTTTTCAATTTAATACTTAAGACTCTCCATTTTTAAAAAAATTTTTTTTTTTTTAATTATTAAAACCAATCGAAAGGAGATAACTCTTATAGGAGTTATCTCTTTTCGATTGGTTTCTTTATAGCAACATTTTTTATTAATTTAATTTTTAAATACATAAATATAATTTTAAAAATGTGATATAAAACATGTAAATATTAATAATATTTGAATTTAATAATTTAAATTAAAATTCTATAAATTTCAAAAAATCCTTAAGAAAGGTTATATTGTTATATATTCTGGCCAGTGTTTAATGTATGTTTTCAGAAAAACAAAAGATAACCATTAAATATGGGAAGCAAGCATCAGATCAAATGTCTCCTTATCTTATTTTGATCTCTATATATCGTGGTTCATTGGCTGAAACTTTCATAATTTTGTTACGATTTTTATGATTCTTAACTCTTGACTCTTAACAGCTGGACTATATAATTTTTGTTTTCATCTCTCGTCTTTTAGGATTTCAGGTGCCAAACCTGAAGTGATTTTTACTCTCAGTGAAGCCCTGTCACGTCCAGAGGCCACTGCAGGCCCTGCAGGCCCCTCAGAAACCACACAAATGGGGGTGCCAAGAGAACACAAATTTGTTTTAAATGGAATTGGAAACCAGAATCTTGTTGTCTTGTCACAGACGCCAACAGCAGGTCAGTCCTTCAAACCTTTATACATTTCTTTTTTTTAAATTTAATCTCTTGGACTTTTTTTGTTGACTTTGTGTATTGCATATTCAGTATACAAAGAAGTTTCTGCAAAATACAACATATTGAATTATTTTACATTTTTGATATCACATTCCTGCTAAGCTCTGATTTTTATTGCATACATTATCCAAGTTTATGGGATTTCATATTTTAACTCAGTCTTTTTGACTAATATCTTCATCTTTTCTGTTGCCTTCTTTATCTTCGGATATCTGGGAGAAGTTGCACAGGATATCTTGCCCAGCTGGTCGGGAGGCGATCACCATTAGCATGCTCGGGATTCGTCCTGAGAAACTTTTGACTTATCCTGGTCCTCATGGCATTTGTCTCAGTGACAGGGATTTGGGATTCTCCCCCCTCAAGTCTCTAGTCATGGGGACATGGGCTCTCCACCCTTCAGCTTATCCCCGTCCTGGTGGCATTTGTCTCAGTGACATGGATTTGGGATTCTCAAGTCTCTAGTCACAGGGACATGGGATCTCCACCCCTCTGCCTGCACATTCGCGTGCAGGACCCCACATAATTTGCTGCAGTGGGGAGGCGATTAGAGAAATTCTGTTGCCTTCTATCACATTTTACTGCTGCTGATACATTCTAAAGCTGTCTAATTATATGCAAAATAAAATAATTATTTGAAATTATTCTTTGTTGCAACTTAATGGAAGGGGGGGGGATATTAGTAATCTTATTGACAAAGGTGGGGAATGACTCAAAAAGGTTGGGAACCACAGTTATAGTCGTAATATAACACTAACTAAAGATAGGAACAGATTGCGTCCAAAGAATTGTCAAAAATTGTTATGTATTTATTATCAATAAGTTTTACAGTATTTGTTTTGAAAAAAAATAACCTTTTAAAAATGACGGTTCAGTCATCAAACTAAACTGTAACAAAAACAAAAATCTTTTTAATAAAAGAAATTAGTGAATAGCACTGAGGAGCTATTTTGCAATCAGAACCAGAAGGAGGACATTTTTGTATAAAGATAAAAAAAAACTTTTATTCTTTGACTATTTCTGTGACCCCCAATATCATTAGGGGTCAGGAATCCTAATTTGAGAAGCCCTGATGTAGAGGATCTAAATTATTGATGACTATAATCAAAGACACCAGTTAGTTGGATTGGTATCTTCATCCTTGTTATTTTTATGTGGCGGAGCCTGTGCTCAACAGTGCAAAAAAGAACAACTGTTAGGACCTATCATAGTTTAAAAAAGGATATTGTCAGTGTTTTACTGAGAGAATTAGCCTACATGTTCTTTTCATTACATACGGTTGGAATTGTACAAACTGCCTCTTCAATTCCTTATGTCTACACAAAATCTTGTTACTCAGATCTGGAATCATTTACAGAAACAAGAAAAGCCTTACAAAAAAAACCTTTGAACTATATATCTTAGGAAGGCCAAAGAATGCATTGGCAGAAATGTTGATTAAAAACAACAAGGATGAGGATGCAAGTGTCTGAATAACTCCTTGAATAATGACAATGACACCTTTCAGAGTTTCAGACATCACTGATAAAAGATTCTACCTACCAAAACTGGTGATAAAGATTTGTCTTGATTAACTTTTTTTTTCTTAAAAGAATTTTAATTTAATTATTTATTCCTGTTGGTAACTTTTCTTTCCTTTTCTACTCTTTCAGATTCTGACCTGGGTTCTTCAGGTAATTATTTTCTGTCTCCCGAGCTAAGTTTTAAATTTGCAAATCTAGCCACTAGGCTTTTCTTGCGTTTTAGAACTTGAATTTTCCTTCTTTAAGATGTTAAACCATTTTTTTTTCTCCCTTGTATCAGTGGGTCTGGGATGAAGTCAGGATTTATAGGCAATACAAAGAATGATACAGGACAGTTCAGTCATCAAACAGAAAATACTTTTATTGTCCTTAATTACAGCTACACGCCTGGTTGATAAATCAGGATGAGACTGGAATACATCGAGTAATGAAAAAAGAGACTGCTGATCAAAATCTTCGGGCTCTCAAAATCAAAAATCTTTCTTTCTAAAAGCTTGTACAACAGCCAACCATATTTAGAACTAACAATTAGCACTGAATTAAGTCTGCATAATTATTTCAATATAATATTTTAGTAATACTTGCTTAAAGGCTACCTTTACCGGCCATTAAGCTTGATGTCAAGTCACTTCCTTTGTATTGAATTAATATTATAATTATTTGCAAATAAATAAATAAGGGAAACTACTCTATAATTATTTTTCCCCAAAAGGGTAAAAGGTTTCACCTCAATTTTGACCCCTAAAGGGAGAAGTTTCCCGTCAAATTTGACAACTAAGAAGGAGGAGGGGGAGGTAATAAAGTTCCCCTCTAATTGTATCCCTAAAAGGTAAAAACAATTCTGACCTTTAAAAAAGAAACAGGAAGTTTCTGCTCACTTTTGACCCCTGAAAATTTTTACTGTCTGTCTTGACCCCTAACAAGGAAGAAAATAAATGTTCCCCACACTTTTGACCCCTAAAAAGTAAAAATAAATAAGTTTCCTCTCCGTTTTGATCCTTTAAAAGCGAAAAAAATTTTCCCTGCACTTTTGATCCCAACTTTCAAAAGAAAGTGATCAGAAAATGAAGCCAAATAAAAGAAAGTCTAATCTGAGAGTCTTTATGTCAGATAAAAAACCAACTTCTGTTTGTAATTCCTTTACCAGTTTAATCTTTCTAGGGAATTTCAAAAAGATATGAATTCGAATAGATAAATCTGCTATGGCCGATCACATCTGGAGAGAGAAAGGCGAGCATCTTCCTCTTTGGGAGGAAGTCCAGATTATTGACAGAGAACGTTGTTGGAAGCAGAGAAAAATCAAAGTTCACATCAAAATGTTGACTAAATGCATTAGCCAGACAAGTGCGAATTTCATTTCTCATGTGGCTTCCACTTCTCAACAAATCTAAACCTGACAAGACAAAGACACAGAAACACCCGGGCCTGGTGCTATAAGGGCTACCCCCCCTTAAACATAATTTCTGTTTAACCCATCACACTTAGATTTTCCACCTGAAGAAGGCCGAAGAATGGATCGGCCGAAACGTTGTTTACAACACAAATAACAAGGAGTTCATTCGTCCGAAGAACCATTTGAATGATTTAGAATGTTTACTATTATAATGATGATATATAAGACTAGCAGTAAACCATGGTTTAATTAGAAGCAACCAACAAGGATTAAAGATCAATTTGATATTTTGAATGCTTTATTTATGAGTTACACAAATAATATATATAATACTTATGAGGGGCTGCTGAAAAGTTCTTGGCCTGGCCCACTTCCCAAAATCTGAGCGTTATTTTGTCACTAGCTGGAAAGAGAGTACGTTTATATTGTAAGTGCCAATTTGCAGGATCTTTGCACTTATCTTTGAATTTGTTTCTAGGTCATTGACAGAACCATGTCAATGGAAAGTGTGGAATTTTCTAGTGTTGAATTCCAGGCCATTCCTGTTCATGTAGAAGAAAACTCCAAAGGAAATCATTGGGTGTAGGATGCAACCATTGGGTGACGGGTGCCTATCACACTCAACTGTGAAGAAGTGGTGAGCAAACTTCCAGCGTGGGGGTTTTTGGGACCCAAGATACAGCACTGTCTTGGAGGCCTTCGACAGTGTCAACCGAAATAGTTAATCATGTTCATGATCTAATTTTGTCCGACCAATGAATCTCATCCCCCCCAAAATTGCTGAGACGCTAGAGATATCCAGGGAGCGCGTTGGGTTTATAATTCCTGAGCAGTCGGGTATGCAGAAGCTGTCAGCCAAGTGGGTGCCAAAATGTATGACTGCCGACCAGAAACGATATCGAGTGGACACTTCCAAGTTGATATTGAAGCATTTTCAGTGATCTAGTGATAATTGGTTTTGAACGACTTGTCACTGTTGATGAAACATGGTTATGACACTATGATCCAGAGACCAAACAACTGTCCATGCAGAGGTGGCACTCAGGTTCTCCACGGTCAAAGAAATCCAAGATCCAAAAGTAAGCAGGAAAGGTCATGGCCACCCTTTTTTTTTTTGTGGGGTGGGGAATAAGGGCCAAACAGTTAATACAGAACTCAACTCGCTGTGGAAAGGTGTTCTCTTTTTGCAGGACACCTACCCACAGAAGTGGAAAGATGATGGATGTTTTGAAGAATTTTGGGTTTGGGTGCATAGACTTACCAGATCTTGCTCCATCTGACTATTTCCTGTTTCCAAATCTTGAAAGGGAGGGAATTTTTGAATGATTCGGAGGGAATAGCAGCAGCAGAGCAGAACAATAGCTCAATGACAAAACCTCAGAACTTTTAGGGGAAG
>VCCN01000574.1:1507812-1517968 GCA_006491835.1 Architeuthis dux
ATAATTTTAATAAAAGGTAAATTCTAAAATGGTCCACTTCAAAAAGTTGAATTGTTTGTTAACTTTAAAATATTTGTTCAAAATTGTTTTTAACAAATAATCTGTAAAAGAAATTAGCTAAAAATAAAAATAAACAAACTACACAAGTAGTTGAGAGGTACTGTATTTATAGCAGATTTTATTATGAAATAATAGACAAATACAAGACTTGCTTACTAAAGAAACCCCATAATCTGTTACTTTCTTAATTCTTCAGAGATTTTATGAACACCCATTGAGAAGTGGATTCATTGTGTCTAGTTTGCAAGACCAGTGCTTTAATCATTGAGCTATAGAGCATTTGCTAATTTCTGAGTGGGAAAAACTCAACAACTTTGTTTAAATGATTGCACAACAGTGACAAACATATTTAACAATAGAACAAAAACTTCAATGACTGCAATTTCTTATTAGCGCTTAAATTCATATTAAAACAAATGTGTCAAGATAGAAACCCAAGGATTTTACAAATATTGTACTGTGTAGAATACACAAGATTTTACACATTCTGAAATTTAAATTAGATAGGAAATCTAAGGGATAGGCACTTAAGAGACAATGAAGAATTTGGAGACAGCTAGGCTGGTCTCAAGAAAACATTCTTTTGATAAGGGGCAATGGGAACTCAGAAAATAACCAGGTGTGTTTAAAATAAGGTAACACTGGACAAGAATCACCTTTCGATGACCGAGGGGAACTTAGCCTGTTTTTTTGGACAAACCTTTGATAATTAATTATGCATGCACATAGACTCCCCCTCAAATTTGATTGGGTATGCAGAGCAGCTTGGGGGGGGGTGTTGCTTGCTATGTACACTCTACCTGGGAGAAATCCAAGTATGGTAAAATTAGCAGCAGTTTGTAAAAAGATTCTGTCAAGTTTTTTGGATTTGGAATTTGGATGTGAGCAAAATAGTGTTCTGTGACTCAAAACTGAGTTGTGTTATGGCTTAGCTGATTAATTCTTAATTATAGAATACTATTAATTCCTAATTACACAATACTATTAACTAATTTTACCATAAATTCCATTGTAACTAATGCTTAACACATTAAAGTAAATGGGAATTCATCAAAGCATGTAAGTCCAAGAATTTAATTATAAATATGCAAAACCATATGAGATGTGGTTCTTTTTGCCACATGATATATAATTAAATTACTTTTTTGATAGTAAGGGGGGGGGGGCATAATTTTTTTGTTGTGCTGGCAAGGTGGGTCATGGAGCAAAAAAGGTTAAGAACCACTGCTCTAGACAATCAAGAAATGTTTAAAGAAAATACTTGAAATATATCAGATATGAAAAAAATAAGCAACAATAAATTCCTATAAACGGAATGAGCTTAATGATACAGATTTTTGAAAGAAAAAAGAAATTATTTTTTACCATCGATAATCTTCAGCATTGAGCAAGAAGTATGTACACACTATGGTCACACAGATGGTCACAATGGCAAGGATTAGGAATACAAGCAACATGAAACCATATACATAGTAGATTTTATAGGCCCAAAATGATGTGAAGATGAAGTACCTGAAAGGAAAACAAAATAAAACAAAAATGTACAACCAGTATTTACAAAAAGTAAAGATTTGTTCTCAAACTGATGACATCATTTCCAAGAAATTGAGAAGAGAATTAATTAAATATTATAGATAATCAGTCAATGCTTAGAAATCTCAGAAGGCAAGATTCGAATAATTTACTTTTATGAAAATACAAGAGATTAAAAAAATTAAATTTCAAAATACATGTTTTTTTTTCCTTCATTTTCTACAAAGCAGCTGTTCTCAACATTTACAATATCCAGCTTAAATGCTGCTTGCTTCATCATAAATTATACTTATATAATGAACAGTAATTTTTTTTTCTGTCCATAACAATGGACTCTTCCATTCAAAGGTAACAATTTTGCCAATGTAAATATTTCTTACCCAAAAAATCATTACTTGGAAATTAAAATATATCTTAAATTTTTTCACGGGGATTAACTAGTATTATCATATAAATACCAATGCCACCAAATTTGTTTATCTGTTCAGCCCAAAGAGTCACGCGAAACCAAACCGATTTATTAAATTATCGATGAAGATCAGGCGTGATTTGGGCGACCCGCATCAAGTCGGTTGATAGTCATGTACGATAACCATTACGCCAAGATAACACTTGGTGAAAAAGTGTGTAAAGTTAAATAGTAATTGCCAGGAGGAGTTATTTTTTTAGCTTTAGTTAAATGTTTGTAATTATTTGAATGAGTCACATTAATTAATTTTGTTTTCAAAATTTTCCTTTTCTAATCCGAAAGTTCATTTAAATAAAAAAATAAGAAATAATCTCCAAATAGAAATTATCAGATTCACATTTATTTTTTCTTCTTTCAAATAAATTCCTTTCTACCCAGTCTTATTGTCAAACGCCAGGACAAAGCCAGCGTTGACTTTACTTTCCTATGTAACAAGAACAATCCTCTCCCAAAATAGGGGAGTAAACAGATATATAAAATCTGCATTAACCTTCCACTATTTGAACTCACATAAAATGACCTCAAAGCAGACATCTAACCACAGCGCCAAACTGACAAGTCATACATAACATTAAAATTTATAGTAGAAATACACCATTTCACTGTCAGCACAAGGGAAACACACTCACTGACACTGCATTTAACAGTAATACACAGATTTGCCAGATTAGTTATCTCAAATTTGGACACGAGTATTCCAAAACTCAAATTTGGTCAAACCTGCACCAAATCGGTCAAAACGGACAGAACAATTGACGGCTAAAAATAGCTATTAGTGGCTAAGAGTAGCTAGATTATTATCACAATTATGAAAATAAATAGCTAAAAGTGGCTAGAACTGATATCGGATATCTAAAAACAATTTCTTATATCTAAACGCAACAAACAATATCTAAATTTAGATATAAAATATCAAAGTTGGCAATGCTGAGTGAGGCCTTAAAACAGACAATTTTGGATGTCCAAATATTAAAATTTTTAATCGGACATACAGGGTGAGAAACAGACACGAGGTCCGAAAGTGGACATATCTGGCAATACATATCAAGTTAGAGGGTAAGTGGGCAAATTAACCGTGTTTAAAAAAGCAAGCAACACATTTTATAGATTGCAATAAGGATGCCTAAAAAACTGAATCAAAAGAGCTTCATCATTTACTTATTTAAAGCATGAACATAAACGGTACAATTTAATATTTTTACAGTATATGAAGAATAGATGAAGAATAGATGAAGAATAGATGAAAAGGTTTTAGACTTACATTTCAATGAAGATGGAGCCAAAAGGAAGCACTCCACCAAGGATGATAATTACTGCTGGCTCCATGAACCTAAAGGAATAAAAAAAAAGGAAACAGATTTCTATATTAATTATGATACATTGACAAGCGCCATCTTTACAACACGGAACAACCAATTGCTCTCGAATTCATTTTTTATTAGTAAAAGATAATGGGGCTGCACTAACATACACAGTTCCGTAGTATAGCACAGGTCACAAGGTTAACTAGGTTCTGGGTAACATAGAAGAGAGCTTGTATTCAGTTTTCTACTGACAGAAAAACTACTACTGAAAGAGATAGGTCAAAATCTGACTGAACCAATGTTCTACTAACTGAGCAATTTTCCTTCTCAAGACCAAAGATTTGCAAAAACAAGTATCAAGTTATTCACTACAGTTTCCATTCATTATTAAAAAAGAATTTCCACAGCTCGGATGTCTTTGGTGATCAATTCAAAATCAATTTCTAACAATATATTCAAACTTCTTTTGCTACAGCATGTCTTTAGAAGCAATCAATGGCTAAAAGCCATTGACTGCTCAATTAAATCAAATCAATTGCTAAATCAGCAAATAATATATTGTATATATATTCATGAATATATATGTTCACGAAGGGGCCTGATTCTAGAAATTCTAGGAATAGGCAAGCTAGTACTCCGCTGACGGGTGATCCCATGGGTAAGCCAAATAACACTACAAAACAAAAATTTGGTTTACCCATGGGATCACCCATCAGTGGAGTACTAGCGTGCCTATTCCGATGAATATATATGCATGCTCACAAAATACCATGACAAAATAAATCTAGCTGCTCATTGTATTTTCTATGAGCATGAATGTGAATTAAGTGTCACAGTATCACAAAAATAATTATATAAAAATAGAATTTGAAATAATCAACCATTTCTGGGCAGCAAGTTGTCTAGCTCAATTTATAAGATCATCACATACCTTCTATAATTTTGAGATGTGGCATTATAATTCAAAGAGTTATCCGGGAGGTTGATCTCATTCTTTTTGTTGCTTTAGGGCATAGAATTGATTAGCCAAAACATTGTGGCAAAAGATTTTAAGCAACAAAAACGAATGAGATCAATAATGATCATTACAACAACAAACATCAATTTGAATTTTTCACACCAATTTAGTTCTGGCTATGATAAATTTTCTCATTCTACTTTTAGTGGAAAAACAGTGGACAGATGTTATGAAGAAATTTCATTTGAAGAAGACTATTAAAATTTCTTGAAGCTAAAAGAAAATGCCAAAATGTTACCATTTCTTTTCTGGTATTGGCCGTGGCACTGCATTGATGCGACATGGATAGTTAGGCTGGCCAGCCAAGTTTCTACCAAGCACAGTTCCAACCAATGTCAAGGGTAATATGACAAATAAGCAAATACACGTGATGGCAACCTGAAAAATGAATAAACACGATTATTTGAACAATTTTCCTTTGCAAAAAAAGAAATATTTTTTATTTCATTCTATTTGCTAATGAAATTTGAGTACTGCTCAAATTATTCATATCTTATTATAATTCACCAAAAGTCTGTCTGTATGTGACAGCCTACCGCAAAAATCATTCAACATAAACCCATGAAATTTTCTGTGGTCACTCCCTGGACCCCATGGCAGGTTTTTAGCAAATTATTATTTTTTTTTATTTTTTGAATTTTTAAAAAAATATATTTTTTTAAATCACCCCCAACGACGACGATTTTTTTCAGAGATCATAAAAACAACTCTAAAAGTCACAAATATTTTTAAAAAAAAAACAAATTAAATTAAACACTATCTGATTTCCATCTATCTTTTTTTATTAATTCTTTTTTTTTTTACAGCAATTTCCCCCGCTCGTTACTCTAGTTGTTAATTATCATTTGTATTGGTGAGGTTGGCTTAAAAACAGAAATATCTCTTTGGAAAAGACTAAGAGGCTGGTATTGAACCTCTGCCTCCAGACCCGCTCAATTTCCAAATTCAATACTATTCCAATGTCTGTGTTGGGCAAGTCTCTAAGGTAAAGCTTCTGGCAAAATCTGGCAACCCTGTCTGCGCTTTCACAAAGGATTCAGAGTTCAGACTTAAGGAAATTCTTTTATTAAAAAGGAAAGAAAAGGAAAGAATCATGGTTGGCCAATCAATGGGGAGTCCATTACTAAAAGAAAATGGACAGCAAGTAGCTCTCTTTCAATTAAGAAAAATCCTCTAAAAAAGAAACCTGCACAAATTTCACATATTAAATACACACTAAAATCCTTTTATTTTTATTCTACAACAAAAATCAAAACAAGAAACAGAAAGACAACTTTTATCAGAACACACTCAAGAGAAAGGAAAAAGAGATTCTAGAATTTTCCTACCCCCCCCCCCACCAGATTATATTTTTTATCCAATCAGGAGCTGATGTAATGAATGGTATGAAAATGTTTGGCTTACCAATAAGCAGGGTGACTTACCATGGTACCAAATGGAATAGCTCTGGATGCGTGATAGTAAATAGCAATGAAATTGATGAAGAAAGCTGTACCACACACCATTACGGGAAGCAGAAAGGCACTGAGCACCATCTGCTTAATCCACACTTTACCTGCAAGCGGAACGAAAAGAAAACGAAGAAATTAAAATGTTAAAATAAATTTTTAAAACAGTAGGTTAAAAAAAAAAAAAAAAAAAAAAAAAAAAAAGAAATAATGCTTATTTTCTTTATTACACACTTTTTTTTACTAGAATCTTCATCTTTTTAAAAAGATTCTTGTTGTAGCCTAGCCTATACCGGGGGTTCTCAACCTTTTTGGTGTCACCGCCCATTTACACATGGAAAATCTTTCCATCACTCACCCGTATAGTAAATATTCAAAAGTATAATAAAAATTAACAGCTTTCGCATTACAAGATACTTTAATTAAAGTAATGTAAAGTAGTGTTTGACACACACACACACACACACAGTTTTTAGATATCATCAATGTGATCCCTGTGTCTGGTACAACGCAGCTAGTGCAGAAACATTATGTTTAAAATTAGAAAAATGATGACTCGTTTTTTATTGTCAATTACAGATTTTAATACTCAAAATCCGATACCGCCCGCCATAATTTCAAATGGCCACCATATTGTGCACAGTTGCTCACCGCCCACCCAAGAGTTGAAATCGCCCACCGGTGGGCGATATTGCCCAGGTTGAGAAATCCTGACCTATACCATCTTGGCTACTAAAAATAGTGACCCAGATTACATAGAGGAGGCTGCTACTGTCACAATATATAGAGGGACACCGTTAATGAGTTGTGAATGTGTGTGTGTATATATATGCATGTTTATGTACACAACTATGTATGGTGAATTTTCATCCACAGAGTCAGAATTTTCCCACGCTTTATTTCGAAATAGTAAAACACACACATAATTGAATTTGACCTAGGGTCAGATTATCTAGCCAAAAAAGATAAACAAAGTCTATGGTTGCTAGCCAAAATTGACACCCCATGGAGAACTCAGTGATGAAGTGACCAGATATCATTTTGATGAATTAGATTCTGGCCATTTTGGGGGCGGGGAAAAACACTCTAAGAATGTCATGTGGGATGGAGTTTTCTTTTAGTTTTTAAATTTAAAATTGTAGTTAGAAATCGAAATCCAGAGAAGACAGTCTGTTTCTTTGGTGGTCAAACCCCAGCCCTCGGGCGCCTGCATGGGTTGAATTTAATCGACCGTAGCGAAGTAGGAAAGACAGAAGGAGAATGTATGCCCACAGAGTAGATTAGGAAATCACCCAGCCCACTATGTTTTGGTGGCGATCAACCAAACCAGAAATAATAGGGAGAAAGAAAGAGAGAGACACATTGACTGCAGAACGGGAAAGGAGAGAGATTGTCCATTTACCAACTCAACTACCATTTGAACAAGTGTATTATCCTCTGTTCTCCAGCCAGCCGTTTGAATCACAAACAAACTTTCTGTTATTCGAGTGTGCACACCTGAACACTGAATATGCACGACTATGGTACACTACATGGCTTAGCAAGCTCCTGTGGTATAGATTAAAAGTTTGAGACTTGTTCACAGCAACTTCTTTGTTACAAATTCCTACACTTCAAAGGGAAAGAATATATTGTTTGAATAAAAAAAAAAGTCAAAGATTCTACTAAAAACATGTGTGGAATAATGAACATATTTAATCTCAGAACTTCAGATAATTTATAGGAGTACTTATTTTCATTAATTTTTGCAAAATGAGAAAATGTTTGTTTGTACTTTGTGGACAACTTGTGCTATTGTTTCCAGTGTTGCCAACTCAAAAAATATTTTCGCACTAGTTTGACTGCCAAAAAGTGTTAAAAAAAGTGCTAAAAAAAGTGCTAATTTTTTTAAATGGCCAAAAACCACCAAAAAGACATTAAAAATGGTCAGAAAAAGGCCAAAATGTTTTAGGTGAAAACACGCTAAATCTAGCAGAAAACCCACTAAATTGTCAACACTGATTGTTTCTTGTGCAGTAAAATGTATTCTATGATTTTCATATTAACAATAAAGCAATAGGTATATTTTGAAAAAATAAAAATTATATAAATAAGATCTTAGTTTACCTCCCATCCGAGCATACAAGCTACCACCAAAGTATCCATTCACAGGAGCAGTAGCTGCATAGACAAATATAGCAGTGCTCAATAAGGAACCACGTCTGAAATAATGAAAAAAAATTATGTAAATCAAGTTAAATAGGATTAAATCATGATAAAGAACATGCAGGATGCAAATAAGATTAAATATGAGATAAGTATAAGTATAATTTATAGCTGAAATGCTACGTGCGCATTTCTTTAATTCTTGTGACAATTTTTTTTCTATAATTGTATTCAGCAAGAGATCAATAAGAAAAACAAGATGGCTTCTGTTTGCAATTCAAAAATTGTTCATACAAAAATCTCCAAACTTAAATGCAATGTAACTACTTTCAAATCTGCTGCTAACTACAAAAGACAAAAAAAGAGCTCAAACTTTAAATAACAAGTGCAACCAAGAAATTAGAACTTACTCAGTGTAGAGTTCTCCCAGAATGGCAAATGAGATAACGCAGGTAGCAACAATGCCTATATGATAACCAGTTCCAACTAATGCTGAGAACAGCATCGGATGAGATGCTGGGCGAAACACATCACCATGAACTTGCTTCCAACCATACTCATCACCAAGGTCTTTCTCCTGCAACAGAAATGCAGTTTGCTTTTTTTTCATTCAAAACCGAATTCTTTAAAAACAGAATTTTTTCATAAATGTAAAAATACTTATTGTGTATACAAGGGTGGATCAATAAGTCTGTAGACTGGCACATAGTTATTAGTTGAATAATGCTCGATCTTTGCAATTAATATTCACCACCGAATTAAGTGCATTGACAAAGAAGGAGATGATGTGGAAAAAAATATTATTGCTGTGTAAAATAAATGCTTTTTTCATCATTAGGCAGCAAACTAATTGAGGTAATTACATATCATCGCATTGGATCAAAAAGGTCATATGTCCATTTTTATGGTTTTGAGATGAGCAATTAAATATTTGGAACAGTCATATTTTGATGGCAGAAAAAAAACAGAAAAGATGACTGTAACAATGTTTTTTGGTAATTTTGCACTCTTTCCACAGCTCGGTTTTATGGACATAAGGCTTTCTTGAATCAATGCAATTGGAGTTAAGGCCTTTTTGACACAAGTTTCTATATTTGATTTACCTTAAGTGAAAGTCAATATCTCCAGATATGATAGCCTTTTCATGAGTGTATTTGGAAATTAGGCGGTTTTGAAGTAAGAAACTGATGTAACATTTGTAAATATGTAAAAATGTTATTTCCAAAAAGTGGACATAAGGCTTTTTTGATCCAATGCGACAATATATGCAAAAAATATACAAAAACAATAATTGTTTAGGATCAAGGTAACTTGTTCAGCCTTTTCTTTTCTGATAATTAATTTATACTCAAACTACATACTGAATACATTCCATCTCTCATTCCTTGTAATTATTCTAATTTTGGTTTCAGGAATAATTTTAAATTAAGAGAATATATTTCCAATATTTATTTCCATAGATAAGCCAGGTTTAAGAGTGCAAGTAATGTTATAAACAACAACTGAAAATTACATGCATTAATTCCTAATAATAAAGTACATTTGGAAAAACAAAAATAAATGATGACAAAATTATATAAATAAATATCACTCTTGTATTGAGTATCCAGCTTGTCATCAGAAAGAAATAGTTTAACAAAAATAAATAAACAAAAATTGACAGTTACCATATCATCAAGATCTTCTTCACGGCTGTAACGGGCATAATCCTTCCTTAAAGTCCTCATCAATATCATGCTGACCAGTCCAACAAGGAAAATGACCATCATAAAAGAATTAAATATACTGAACCAATGAATCTGAAATAAGAAGAGACACCATCCGTTATTTCTAATGAAAATCATTTCAAAGGAGAAACATTCAGATGAATTATGAAAATCTACTGCAGTGACTCAATTACCAATTGATACTATAAAACTTTATTCTCATCTTTATTAAGATTTATTGGTATCTGTATTCTTTCATTGTCTTTCCTAGTGCTTTGACTTTTTCTACTTTCAGATACCAAATAAAATAAGATAAACAGGTCTACTTAGTCACTCAATAGAAACTCATGTGACCAAGGCGTTTTGGCAGCATGCTGTGTTGGAGCGATCAGTTCAAAATAGGAAAATGGAGTAATCAATGAATAAGTTAATTCTCTCAACTTTTGTTGGGCAGTGATCACTAAAACAAAATC
>VCCN01000574.1:1539213-1551885 GCA_006491835.1 Architeuthis dux
ATTCAATAATTACAGCCATCATTTCCAGGTTTTCTCTAACTGTAAAAGTATCATTATAAATCTCCTTCCATTAATTATATTCTTGTGATATAGTCCCCCTCAAAATGTCCAAAGTAAACAATATGAATAGAAGTTTCAAGACTAGGATGTGGATAATTTCTGCGGATGATACCACAGCATAGTACCCTGAAGAATAAAAATAAAACAAGGCATCAAGAGTTAGTGGATATTTGAACAAGGAGAAAGTATGTATGGAAATGAAGTTCCACCCGAGACTTATTCATTATTTTCTGATCAACGCTATTTGCTCACTGTCAGAGGGTAATCGGTCCAAGCAAAAGTTGCGATAAAAAGCAACTAATAAAATTTAAGATGAAGGTAAAAAGTAGTCATTAAAATTTAAATAATGATTTATAATATTTCATCTAACAAAAATAAAAACAGAGAAGAGGAAATTGAGTTGTTTATATTTAATTTATTTGTTCTCCATTTTTAACATTGAGTGGGAAATGTTAAAAACAGAGTACAAATAAAATAATAAAAACAACTATTTCCATACAAACATTTAATGTTTCACACACTTGCCTACTCGATGTTAAAAACGATGCACAAATTTGAAACCACTGCTCTAGATGGTTTGGGGCAGAACTGACCTTATTATGCATACATAATCGGAAGTAGAGCGTTTGTATAAGAGCCTTACGCAAGTCGAAATGGTGTGAAGTGAAGAAGCAACTATCATTGATTTATATGGGAAACATTTTTGAATGTCCCCCAAACCTCCAAAAATGGTTAGGATGGTATGTCAAGCTAAGTCATCGGAGGTTGTGGTGGTGGGAGATACAGGAGACTGGGGTGTAGAAGAGAGGAAAAGGGTATGCACTGCCTCTATAATGGCCCACTGCAAAACAAAAGCTGAATGCTATTTTAGCTTTATTTAAAAAAAACCAAAAATGTGGCATAAAGTGAACTATCAAAAAGCGGGAACTCAATTCTATTAGATGATTTTTTTTTTTTTAGAAGAAAAAAAAAAAAAAAATTGTTCATTGTTTAAAATACTGGGTAGGAGATATTTTTACCAGCAAACTTGTTACCTTTAAGTGGAAGAATCCATATCTCTTATTTACAGACAGAGAAACAAGAAAATCATACTGTTCATTATATAAGTAGATGGAGTTTATTTTGATTTGCATAGCTTTTAGACTTACAAAAGTAATCAGATTATTCATTAGTTTTGAAAAGCAATCACATTATTCTATTCTTTCTCAGTTTTGCACATATTTCCACAGTATTTTGGCTAGAAACTTAAAAATGCTCGTTACCCTTCTTTTCTTTTTTTTTCTTTTTTTCTTTTTACAAGTTTGTAATTTTTGAAATATCAAAATTTTACAAACATTGTAAAAACTTCCGATTCGCCAGCTATCTATCTGTATAATGAACAGTGCGACCTTTGTCTAGTTTCTATGTCCACAACAATGGATTCTACCACTTAAAAGTAACATTTCTACCCCCCCCCCATTTGAAACACTAGTTTCCAAATGAAGAGGAGTAGTCTATAAATCTTAACATTACAAGTATTTGATTAACTTGTTCTGTTTTAAATATAACAGTCAGACCAATCTTTTCAACAAGAACAAGTTATTTACCTCTGTCAACAAAGTTGAAAAGAGGTAGGGTCGACTGGGGTGGAATGGGTCATTTTTTTGTTTTTTAACTTTTTGTGTGTGGATTAGAACATTATGGCTCTCATTTACAAAATGGCATATAATAATTCAAACAATTAGCTATTTTCAATGTTGGAAAAAATAGGCCTTAAAACCCTAAAGACTGTGGGTTGGGGTGGAATGGGTCGCATCTTTTAGTCCATTTTTTTTTTATTATAAATAAAATTCAAAATTTTTCCAACTTTATTCCAAGTTGTTCAGCAACACTATCTGTATATTATTTTAAAATTACATTATCTTCAATAGTCTCTTAAATAGAGCAGCACACATTTAAACTACATTTTTCACTTTTCACTGGCCACGACTGCCACATATTGTGAGAGGTTCTATCACTAACAATGTTTTGTATAGGGTAATCATGAAGTTTTATGGTGTCCAAATTGAACAAAAATGAGATTTTGTATAATTTCCTTTAAGTTTAGATAAACAAAATGTTCAATAAACTTAGAACACAGGTAGAAACAACTATTTACAAAAATAGAACAAGATAGCTCTTGAATTGAGCTACATGAAAAAGTCAAATACAACAAACTGGCTGAGTTTGTGGTTGAGAAGTTGTTTCAGACACCCAGAGTTAAAAGAATAAAATCAAGAAATTTTAGTAAAACAGGTTCTGGAGAGAGTCTGAATTTTTTAACATAAAAACTTTTCCTTTTCAAAAATCAGAGAGAAAGAATTTTACGATAAGAAACAGTCGATAAAAATCCAAAGTCGTCAACAGATCAACAGTAAGATTTATCTCGTCTGCTTTCAATCAAATCTTTTAACTCAAGGAAAAGCAACTTCACTTTTAGATTAACACAATTAGCCCCCCTTTTTTCTATAAATAAAATACATGTTTATCTCTGTTGTATTTTAACAGGAGAATATAGGTCAAGGTCAACTTTGATGTTACCTAATCGTAGACTTCCCACTTTCATGTAACAACGTAGCTACTCTTTAATTTGAATCGCTTGTGATAAATACATACCAAAAATTGTATTATTATTAAACCAAAGTTTAATATTATATTAGAATTAATAGATTACAGGTTCCAGACACTGATACCTTTAACTTTTTGTCAAAAGTCCCTGGTAGTTGCAATAATAAAAATTTTAAAATTTTTTTAAAAAGTGACTCACTCCACCCCAGGTTAGTTTATTTTCACAATATCTCAAATAGTTGTTAACTAAACCAAATGTCAATTACAGTATAGATAGACAACATTAGCTACGAATTGATGTAATACATTTTGTTATAAGTTTTTTTGAGACAAAATTTCACCTTTTTTTTCATAGATTTTAGGAATTATTTCAGCATATTTTGGATTAGTTATTTAATTGATATTTCAAGAATCTACAGGAAAAGAGCTTTCAAATAGTATTTTTATTTTTGATATTTGTTAATTCCAACCTTTCCACTGCTTGATTTTTTTTTCCTGCAATCCCACTTTCGACCCATTCCACCCCGGTTGACCCTATATGTTTATGGTCTGTTGGTTAGCATTTTTTCCTGTCCGCAAGATATCTCCAAAAGTTCTCAATGAATTTAATTCAGATTTTCTGGACGGGTGGATAATAGGCAAAAGAAGAACTGATTAAATTTGGAGCAGATCCATGCACAATTACCTCCCCTACGTCATAGTTATATGTCATGGGCTTTTTGTTACATTGATTTTTCTTTCAGCTTCATATCTGAAACAAAGAATATATGTAACAGTCGAAATTTAAACAGTTAACTCCCTCGTCTCGGATCTCAATAATGTTTAAGGTTACTGACAGCGGTGTTGACAGAGGTATGCGCTCGGACTGCTTTCTAGTTGATCATTGTTATGTACAAGTATCCTAATCTATGGTGGTTTTAATACTACTCTTAGGCCTTCTTCAGGAATATGTATCATTCAGTAAACTTTGATGATCACATTAACCTGAATATTTCACAGAATAATGACATGGCTTCATAGAAAACAATTATTATTTGAAAGATTTTTTTTTTACTGATTTCTAACAAAAGATTTTTTTTAAAAACCAGCAGATGCAATATGTTAAAGAATTGCACATATGCTAAAAGTGATCAGGAGAGGAAATGAATGTCACCCCGCAGTAAAATGCAATAGATTAAGAACGTTACTGGATGAGCCCCCCCAAAAACTGATTCTATAAGTAAAAAGGCCTAATGAAAGAGAAGAACAATTTGAATTTATCGATAAACACTAGCCTGTGAGGTCAATCTTTAGCCAGAGAGACCAATATTAAACATTTTTACAGTTAGACACCTTTTACAATGGCCAAGAGGTAAAGTGCTCGCCTCCGATTTGGTAGATTGTGGGTTCAATCCATGGCCGAGTCATACCAAAGGCTTTAAAAAAAAAAAAAAAAAAAAAAAAATGGTACTCAATGCCTTTCTGCTAAGCACTCAGCATAAAGAGTAGGATTGCAGAAGCCTAGGAGGGATGGGCTCCGCCAAGGCTATTTCGCCAAAGACATACCTCATGTTGAATGGCTCCAATGACCCGGTACTGGGGCCGGAAAAATCCTACACTGGGTTATGGGATCAAGGACAGTTAGGGATACAAAGAAAATGAAAAAGCACACCAATTCAAACATGTGGTTAGAGAAGAAGAAATAAACTGGTTCAGCCACAAGTTATAATTGCAGAGAATAGGATAATATCATAGAGAAAACTGTCTTTAAATGATTAGTGCTTTTATCTGTTTGCTAATTGGGTTTGAAAAGTAAGTTTGGTTGGATTTTCATGTAATTAACTACAAGGATGAATTTTAGCAATTAGTCTTTTTTTCTCTCTTAAATTAGTGTCTTTTGACTTTATTTTTAAATGAAAATAGAAAGACAGATTAGAAATCTCATAATAAACCAATGAGTCTATTAACAGCAATTATCCTTGCATTCCTTCACTTGAAAAATGCATTTTGTGAATGATCAAGTTTAGTACCAAAAGATTTACATTTCAATTTTGAGGCTACATTTTTACATAAAATATATGATTTGAATGCATATTGATTTGTAAATATTTCAATACAACCAATTGATGATCAAAACATTGATAGAAAGTTTTATGTAATTTAGCCAAAATTAAAGAAAATATTCAAATCAATTAGTGCTAATAATTAGCATTAATCACAAGTCAAAAACTTTAATTTTTGTTTTAGCTTTTTTAACATTAGAAAATCTTATACATTCAAAACCTTACAGATTCAAAAATTATGACCCTGGCTTTGTGTTGGATATTTAGGCAGCCGTGTGTGGAGGTCCCAGATTTGACCCCAACAGGTGTTGAAACTTATAAACAGGATATTGATGAAAACACCAAGAATCCAGAGTCGGAAACAGACACACCAGGTGTTCAGAGGTCATAGGCAGGATGTTCACCGAGCCCTGACTGCTATGAGCAGGCTGGAAAATCAACGTGGGCATTTGAACCTGATAAAAGCCACACAGAGCGCACTTAGGCTTAGACGAAGACAGGACCAATTTCCCTGTTGTCAAAGGACCCATATGCCCTGCTGTCTAAGAAAAGTCTGTCTGCTCTCATTATCTCTCTCCCCCTCTTCATTCTCCATCGTTCATGTGTCTGATGGAATAAAAATATATCATCATTTTTATAAAACAATTCTCCAGTCTTGCCTTTTCTCCAAGTCCAGGATTTTCTTCCCGCGGACCCGTGGCTATACAACATTTGGAGTTAGGTTTCTTTAGCAAGAGTCAAAAATAATGAACCACTTTTAAAAAATGCACAGATCAAAATAAATAAATTTCTCCTGGCAAGAAAGAAGGAAAAAAAAAAGAAAAGAAATTGGTATTTTCAACTGCTCATTGTGGGGACTTTGAAATTACTCAACTTCCTATTATTTAAAAGAACTCAATTCTAATTCCTTTCTTATAAGGTAAAGATCTGAAAATGAGTGTCACCTGCCAGGCACCAAGAATAAAACCTTGTTTTTTTTTTAAACCTCCAATCCAACACTTAACCACTGAGCTAGATACTCTGAATTGTGAAGCAAATTGGAAGAAAGCGGAAATAAAAACTGTTGAAGAGGAAATGAAGTGGAGAGGGTGGGATGTTATTAAATCTTGATTTATATCATAGAAATAGATACTTTAAAAGCAAAAGGCAGATACATCATCCAAAGCTGATGGCCTACTTTGTTAAGAATCACGAGTTCTGATATAAATCTCACTAGATGTCTTAACTCCAGACAAAATTCAGAACTGTAAAGATTTGAATCTTCTACGAGAGATATCAAATACTTAAGTTATTGTATCCGTGAGTTAGTGAATTTTGTAATTCATTATCAAGAAAAATAGTACTTCTCCACAAACTCATGATTTTAGCTGTTAGTGTTAAAGATACTAGCTGAAAATCTGCCCTAAGGGGTATCTTAATTCAATACATCTGGCTACAATAGACCATTTCGGCTACTTAGAGGTCACATACAAATAAAAAGAATCAAACTTTTAGTATTAATAGATAGAAAATAGATGGAAATCAGATCATTATTATCGGGATGAACTTGAACAAAGACCCCACACAAATATTTTTTTTTAATTTTCAAAAACTTGCTAAGAACATGCCTGGGGGCTCATTTGAACACAGAAAATTTCATGGGATATGTTGTTTGTTGCCTGAGTTATGTTGTCATATGCAGATGGACATTTGTTGAATTATAGTAGGCATTAAGCAATAGAAAATGAGGCGAATGCCATTTGCACATTAAAGTATAAAATCAAGGAATGGATAAATTTGTATCCGACAGAATATGATAATTATAAAGACAATTATTAATTAATAATTAATTGGGAACCCATATCCAGCCCGGTATCAGTGTTAGCGATTGCTAAACGGGTGGCCTAGATCGTATAAATGAATACAGAAACGAGGGTTCACAATTAATTATTAATTGTCTTTATATTTATCACATTAAAGTATACAATTTTATTCATTAGTCCAAATAACTCATAGAACCCATTCAATTTATAACAAGGCATCATTTAGGTTCATAAACTTATGATCTTAAAATACTAGTTATTTTGTAAAATAATTTATACATAAATCAAGTTCTCATAAGCTACTTAATTGTTTCTTTTATAAGTAATGAACATAAGCTTTTTTTCAGAAAACAAATCACTAAAAAAAAGTTTGCCTTCTTAGAATTGCCAGATAATCTTGCTGTACATTAATAACAAGATAGCAAATATTCTTGTACAGTTTTATCAACAAAAACAATCACAGCAAATGTTTCATATTTAGAAATAGACAAAATTAAAAATAATGGACGCATAAAATAGCATCATTAAAAATGTTACTTGTTTCTAAAACATTAAATAGCATTAAAGATATTTTCCATAGGTACTGCATTTCTAAAACTAGGGCATGCCTGTTCAAAAGGTGGATACCAACTTTGTACAATGGCCAGTTGTCAAGTTATCTCAGCACGCACACGCACACACACACACACACACACAGTAAGGATAGTCAATAGTCAAACATTTCACATGAAAAAAATGTTACTTCAAATGGTTCTTCGGACGATTGAATTCCTTGTTATTTGTGTTGTAAACACAACGTTTTGGCCGGTCCGTTCTTTGGTCTTCTTCAGGTGTAAAATCAGAGTGTGATGGGTTAAACAGAAGTTATGTTTCAAAGGGGTAACCCTTATAGCACATGGCCCCCTCAAGGTCAGACATGATGAATACAAGAAAGTCATAATCAGGAGTGAGATAGATAAATCGGCTATGGCCGAGCACATCTGGAGAGAGAATGGCGACCATCTTCCTCTCTGGGAGGAAGTCCAGATTATTGACAGAACGATGTTGGAAGCAGAGAAAAATCAAAATGTCGACTAAATGCATTAGCCAGACAAGTGCGGATTTCAATCTGATGTGGCTTCTACTTCTCAACAAACCTAAACCCGACAAGACAAAGACACAGAAACACCCATCTGAAGAAGGCCGAAGAATGGATCGGCCGAAACGTTGTGTTCACAACACAAATTACAAGAAGGAGTTCAATCGTCTGAAGAACCATTTGAATATTAATGACCCTTCTCAAAACTATAGAAAATGTTACTTGTTTCTCTATCTCCTTATTTTCCCCCCTCAAAATTGATCTACTAGAGTTAGTTAATATACACATAGAAATTATTACATACATCTGAATTGTCAGTGAATTTGATTACAAAATAAAATCAACTTGAAATATGATGGCATAGAATGGTTTCCACAATAAAATTCTTGCAGACGGCCCCTTATGTCATAATAGGATACATTTCAAAATCTGACACCTGATTATAAATAATGTCTGTATTAGTGCTAAAAGAAGATATTGTCAACACAGATATTATTTATAATCAGGTGTCAGATATGGAATTCATTACAAAAAGATTCCCAGAGGCAATGATTCCAACCTATCCTCTTTCATTTTATATTTATCAAATAAGAATAAACATTATTTATTGGCTGACAAACAAGTCATTTATCAATTTATCTATACAGTGTGGCAAAACAAGTATTTGGGCACTTACAAAATATCCATTCAATATACTTCCAATGCTTACATTTACTTTAAATTCACACAGGTGATGTATTTTGATATAAAATTAAGAATTACTAAGGAAAAAAAACACATATTTCCAAACATAAAATGCAGAATAAAATATAAACAAAAGTGATGGTGGGAAAAAGTATTCAGACACATTGATTTCATATTTTAAGCCATTCCTGTGTAGTTCATTACTAATAGTCTTTTTAGTAACTGATGTACCAGCTGCTCTCAAATCATCTTGGATCGCCTTTTGAATGGTACTGACAGGGATATTTAACATCTTGGCAATGGCTCTGTAGCTCAAACCTTCACTATGTTGCTTAATTACATTTTTTTTTTTTCAGTTGAGAGCTCCTTTACTTTAACCATGACTGCCGCATTTCAAGAAGGTAAAAATTGTGAATGATGACTGATGAAATCATACCTTCGTTAAGTATTGCTGGAACATTCCAGAAGTTTCTATGCAGGTACAGAAATGTTTAGACCTGCATTCCTTCTTAAATAACATTTTTATGATGAATTTTTAATAGTGTCCGAATACTTTTTTCCCCACCATCACTTTTGTTTATATTTTATTCTGCATTGTATGTTTGGAAATATGTATTTTTTTCTTCTTAGTAATTCTTAATTTTATATCAAAATATATCACCTGTGAGAATTAAATTAAATGTGAGTATCGGAAGTATATGAATATTGTAAGTGTCCAAATACTTGTTTCACCTCACTGTAAATATGCCAACAAATGCTTAAAAAACTTTGTAGCACAGTTTCTATGATTGAAGATATCCTGCATTACAAGACAACAATGTTTTACTCAATACAGGTTTGAACATTAGTTATAAACTAATGTGCAAACCCAGATACTTAAACCAACAACTTGATCCTGGTGCTTACCTGGTAAAAGTAAAACTTTGAAACCAATTTAAAGTTTATTAGTACTGTTTTAACATACTGCTTCTCTAGTTCTGTATACTAAACATTACTAATTAACAAATACCTTTAAAGACTTTCCTACAGATTAACAAATCTGTAAATGTATAAGGTCTATCGGCAATGCATTACACAATGACTACATCAATTATTATTGATTTTGATCCAACAGCCATACTCTCAGTAGAACTACAGAAGCACCAAGATTTAATAAAGGGAAAACATTTAGTAAAGTCTTACCTTTGAAGTCAGTATCAAGCCCACTGAATTGAAGTTCCACTCCAAGCAAGGCCTCTCCAAGCGTCTCATGGTAATGGCTTATACTTTCTTTGGGACCGCCACAAAAAGGTAATGAAAAATATTCATATGTTTCTTGTCGATTGTGATATGGACCAACTGTGTTCATCCATACTACCACTTCATCCGAGTCTTCATACTGGAAATAAAAACAAAACCAACTGACTAAATTGACCCAGAAATGAACAATAAAGATCAGAGATTTATCTCAGAGACTTACCCAACATGCATTGGAATAGAATAACATTCGGAAAATCGAGCGAGTCTTGAGGCAGAGGTTCAAAACCAGTCTCCTGAGGCAGAGGTGCCTCAAGAAGTTGGTATTTGATTTATAATTAGCACATGTAGGTCAGCATGATAGGGACCTATCCTTCCCAGCTAACCTAGGGATGCCTTGCTACATATTAACACTGTAATGGAACAACAATTTATAGTAATAATAAGCTAGCCTGTGTTAATGATTTCTGTGTAGACTGCTGAAACCATATTATATGAGAAGCTACACAATTTCAAGATCATGAGCTTATTTATTGAAGGCATTGCACGTCTTTTCATTAATAATTGGTATATATCAGGCAGTTTTCAGCTAGTTACTGCGGAAGGACTCTCCCTCGCCCCCCATTGGCTGGATACGATTTGGATATGACCACCTCCTCAACCAGGTACAAAGACAGGAGCTACTTTTTAAAACATTAATTGACTGCTGCTCTGCCAGCTTGTATTAGCTGTAGGCTGGATACTTTTCGGATGTAAAAAACTCAAAAAACGTGAAAAATTCTAATAAAAATAATTTTTTTAATAAATCAACCTAAAAATGTGTGCAGAGTTTTCATTCGCGGTTCAGTTATGAATAATTTAACTCTTTCCTCCCTGACAGCCATGTTTGATTACTTCTCTGACTGCTGCTGTAACAATGTGTCTGTGTGCCCTTAAACTAATTTAACAGCCTGTTGCTGACCCCAAAAATACAATGGGCAGTAAATAAATTGCTATATCTCTTTTAATATTAAATGTACGCTTACTAAATTTTAAGTGATTATTCCCATGTATCACTTCCAAGTCCAGTGAAATAAAATCATGAAAAAGTTCATTGAAAAGGGTATTATTATTGATTGATTGGCATTGTTATGATTTAAATCTGTGTAAGACTTAAATTTAAATGCATTTTTTTTTAGTAATTTTCTTTTTTGTTGCCCAGGAAATAATGCAAATATGAGATCACACCTGGAGGAGTTATCAGGGAAGAAAGAGTTAATGGGAATATTTTCGGGAGTTTTGCAGCATACTGTGAAAAACCACATCATAGAAAATACACTATACAATATAAACAAAATGTAAAAGGTTAAGGAAATCATAAAAGCATTTTTATTTATGATATAGCAACTACCACAGACTTTTGACAAAAAGTGACATGTGTTGATAAAATCGTCTGGAACTTGTTATCTATTAATCTTATTGTAATAATCTTTGTGTTATCAATAAGAAGAAAGATTATAGAAAATTATTATCTAAAAATTATTCATGTAGACAATATACATTTTAATATGAAACCTTTTTTTAAAGAGTTAAACATTTTTGTTTAAAAATGATTAATTCATGCTTCTACCTTTGCACACATGCGTTGTAGCTCCTTAAGGCCAGCTGTTTGTTTATACAGTCAATCCAGGTCAGTTATGCTAGAGGAAGTTCCTCCTCCATCAAGATAATTCAATAATTTTACAGCCAACATTTTAACAGCTTGTCAGCCAAACCGCTTACACAAGCTGTTCAAACTTTTATTCAAAGTGGACTACTAAAATAAGTACAATATACCACAAATCTGCCAATACATTTATTGTCTATGTACAATTCTGGCAGGCATGAGGGAGTCAATGAAGATATACTCAAGATTTAAAGACCTTTGAATAGACAGTTTGAGACCAAACCAGCCACAGTTTCAATAGGACTTCAAAAGAGTCATGATTTTACTGTGCACCCTTTTCTAATTAGTTTTGCACTACAAAAAAAAAGTACCCAATTATTTTCTGTTTAAAAATCAACTAATGTACTTCTATTGACACCTGTCGATTTGGCTCATTTAGACTGAGGTCCAAGTATTGACGGAGTTGGTGAGAATCTTTACACGTTCGCCTAAGAGAAGGACACCTCAACAGCTACACAGATATGTATTACTACTCACACAGGACAAACATCAGTTGGCACTTATTAATTTACATACCTGTATAAATACAAATCTACATTTATATATTAATAGATAAATAAATACCATAAAATGGGGTTACTTGAACCGCCCAGGCAACCTGGGCCAATAAGTATTGAAGCAACATATTTTTTGTATTTCTGTAACAATGCTGCATATTTAAATTTTAGCACAGGGTTGAAATATGCTTTTATGATGTCTAGAGCATAGATTTTAGTTAGCAGGGGCTTATTAAAGCATTTTCTAATACAACTCTGAAAATTGGCAGTTTTTTTTGTCTTTTTTTTAAATTCGAGGGTCCCTCTTGGACTGTCCAAATGTGTGTTATGGACAATATTATTACGAGATGTATTGTTATGCATGAACTCTGTTAATAAAACACAATTCTGGTGTAGTGTTTGAACAAAATTCCAAGAAATGTATTGCTATGCCAATTATTTTTAAAGAATTGTGGTAACTTGGACCAGAACTCTTTTCTTACCAGTATCAAAAAACCACCACAAACAAATTTGGGTGGGTGGTAGCAAAATATAATGTTGCTATCTCTTCAAAAAATAAAAAAGATGTTGATCACTCACTCTTCTGTTGGCCAATTTCAAATGCAGTTTTAGAAATTTCTTTTATGCGACCTGAGTATTCACAAGATTGTAATCAATATAAATGACACTAAGGAAGACATAGACAACTGTGACTTTGTAGATATAGTGCAACTTTTGCCAAACCCAACTATGCCTTGCAGAGTTGCATATGTTTTGGAATAGTTTATTAACTTCTTATTGATTTATGCAGCATAATATTTTGTTCTTTTCAGAGACAATTGAATTTGTAATTCTGGAAATCTTAAGGTGTGTGTGTCAATAATAAGTCAAATCACTTTCCACAGCATTTTATCTCTTCTGAATAAAATTAGTTCTTGTGTTAATATCTTTATATTAGGGGGAGATATATATACACACACACACACATATATATATATATATA
>VCCN01000574.1:1575963-1598832 GCA_006491835.1 Architeuthis dux
TTACAAACAGCAGTTTTTAAATTTTAATTTATGTTTTAAAATAGGGTGTTCAAAGTGCGCAGAAATACCTAGTCAACTAGGAGACAAGATATGAAAGTCTGTTTTTGTGTGTGCTGACGGCCATTTTGTTTTATGCAAATGAGGTAGTTCTTCCCAACCTTTTTCTTAGGAACATCTTTTTCTGAAAGAGGACATCGTAAGGAACATTTTGGTACCCTAAATGTAGGATCATGTGGAAGGTGCACGGTAGGCCCTGCTGCCCCCCGGCCTAAGGGATGCGTCCCAGGAAAATTGACCGTATTGCGAAATTCCGTGACACAAAACCATTCATGAATGAAAATAAACATTTTTAAACGCATACAATACATTACATAAATAATGTATATATATACAGGTAGTCCCCGGGTTACGAACGCCCCAGTTTATGGACAACTCGTACTTACGAATGGACTGCCATAAGGCAGAGTTGACAAATTGGCCATTTTTCGGCTACATCTGGCTGATTCTTTTTAATTTAGCCGACTAAAACATCTACAATAGCCGATTAAATTTAAGTTTAATAAAAGTAAATGTTCAATTTTTATTAATAATTTATTCTTGAGTCTTAGCATGTAGTTATTCTATTTGATAAATATGCTTTAAATAAGTATTTATATGTATATAACATTTTTAGCTATAAAGTTAGCTGGAAATGGAAATATTTAGCCTTTTTTGCCATTTTAAAACAAATATTTCTCAACATTGAAAGTGTGTTCATTAATGCTGTGTTGTATTGTTGTATACTCGTTGAACGTCCTGGACTTGGATAGAAAGGAAACTCGAAGACTTGCCTGTAAAAATATCTGGACATATTTTTATTACACAACATACATCTTTGTCGGCCGGAGAGTGAAGAGTGGGAGAGAGAAGATAAGGAAAACCGCCAGGCTGTCCCCCCACAGGGACAGCGGTGTCGTGCCTTTCGGCTCCGCTGATGTCTGTCTGTCTTCTTTGAGTGTCGAGATTTCTGCCCGGTTCCCAGGGATACGCCGTTCGGGTCTGCTTTTATAGTTTCTCTAAGGCCTTACGCGGTGTGATACGGTGTCAATCACCAGTCACCATTTCCTGTTTACAACATTGATGCAATATACCCATCTCCTAAGGTGATCGAGGTCACTTACATTTCCGCCACAGGTGGCCGGATACACAAATCATAACAGTATGAGTTATTAAAGTGTTTCGATTGTTTGTGAATTTGCCACACATCCTCCCACAATGCTGTTTCTGTCGGCAAGTCTTTTCCCTTTTGAAATGGGTTAGACTTTTGTATATATTCGTGGGTCCAATTTCTTCACATTTTCTTGATGGATACATCTACTTTGTTGGTCTGCAACCCCCAATGAAAATCATTAGATACACCCCTTCCTTCTTTTCCTTCCCTTCTTTTTTTCGTACTGATCTTATTTTCTTTCTACCTACTTATGTACATTTTGTTTGTTTTCTTACCTTCCTTTCTTTTTTCTTTATCTCCTTCTTCCCTTTTCGTTCATTTCTGTTCTTCTTCCTTCTCTCCCCCTTCTTCTTTCCGACCCACGGCATGGGTGGCGTGGGTATATTTAAATTTCCCCTGATGGGGAACCCCTTTACAGTTGACAGCAAAGAGCTGCTTACCCTGGACACCAAGGTCCTCATGGAAGATTCAACAGCACAGTAGCTGTATAGAATTCAGGAAACAGGAACCAAGCAGTACCAAGCATTCACTGATGAGAGACTGAAAGATTCAAGCAAATATCTTAGTGATACAATAATAAAAAATCAGTTCAAGATATTCAGGTTACCATCCCCCAGAGTGATAAAAAAATCTCAAGCACAACACTCATCTCTAAAAGCTGACTGTAGCTGACGCCAGACACACATGATTTGAGATAGGGTAAATTTACAAAGAACCAGGTGTCCGGGAGTGAAGAGATGGGATGGGGAGTGGTCCAGGCGCCATCGTGCGCGCTTCATGATTGGGAAACCATCTTCACAGCCGGACAGAGACGTTTTTCGCCCGGCCTTGTCCCCACTAATGAGAATATAAGTGGGGTCAGAAGTCTCTAGGGACCTCCCTGGTGAATTTATGGACATTGTTTCTCCACGAAAGGCGACCCCAAATTTGATCGCGCCGAAGTCGGGGTCAGAATAACTTGACCTTGTGACACTAGGGTTAATCAGAAACACATGTTCAGCGCACACACACATTTCTTGGCCCATGTAGTCTCGCAAAACCACCCGCCGGGAGCGCACGGTTTCTCCTCATCCGATCACGACACCAGAGTCCTAAGACCATCTACACCGGCAAAGGCGAATTACGGTAACAGAAAAGAGTTTTTCCTTTATCTCAAACCTTTGTGCTCTGGTTCAATTCGTCTTGAACTGGATTGCCACTCCAAACAAGATTCATGAACTCATTCCTTATTTGTAGATATCGAGCGATTGTACGTTCAAATGCTGTGTATGTTATTTACGATGTTTTTACCGTTTATATGTGTTTCGCCTAATTCACGGCCTTATTATTGTATCTGCAGTTTTCTACGTTCAAACGTAAACGTTATGTATGTCGGTTTACGATGTTAACAGTTTATATGTATTGTGTATTTTGCCTAATTCATAGCCTTATTATTGTATTTACAATTTGCTACGTTCAAACGTAAACGCTATGTATCTAGATTTACAATGTTAACCGTTTATATGTATTTGTGTATTTCGCCTGAATTCATGGCCTTATTATTGTATTTACAGTTTTCACGTTGTACTGAACGTAAAGTTGTACGTAAAGTTAACACGTTGTAATAAAGATCGTTCATGTACACCAGTAAGAAGCGTTAAACCTTTTCCTTCACCACGACACGAGCCTGGCTGTAGTTACACTGATTGTTTCCCGTTTTCAGATCCGAGCAGGAAACCTTGAAGAATTCTTCTGCCATGAAAATCAGCCATACCATCCATCATAGATATGGGTCAATTGAGACAAAGGAAGAAATCTGGCCATATGGAAATCCTTGAGGGAGATTCTAAATATTCTTTCAAGGATTTCCATAAGGTCAGATTTCTTTGCTCGAGTGAATTGCAAGTACAGACTGCTCCAGAAGTTCGGATTAAGCTGTATAATGGTGCTGCACTAGCCCACATGTTGTCACCTAAAGGCCAGAAAACCTTCAAGGATTATGCTGACAAGATCCTTTGTCCACACCCTGTAACCCAGCTTGAATCAGTTGATAGAATTGATGTCGTGTGGGATAGATACTTTGAGAACAGCTTGAAATATGGTGTGCGTGAGCTTCGTGGCTAAGGAGTGGGATCTGTGGAGAGATGCGTCCCACCTGATACCCCTATACCAGTGAACTGGGAAATGACAAAACGTCCAATGTACAAAACATCCAGTGAACAAAACGTCCAATGCAAAAAGATCCAATGAATAAAAGGTGCAATGCAAAGAATGTCCACTGCAAAAAGCACCAATACAAAAAGGTCCAATGCAAAAATGTCCAACGTTTCATTGGACGTTTTTGCATTGGACCTTTTTGCATTGGCCCGTTTAGCATTGGACATTTTGGCATTGGTCGCTTTTGCGTGTTGGTTCAATGCAAAAAGGTCGTATGTAAAAAAATGGCCAATGCAAAAACGTCCAATGGCCAAAACGTCCAATGCAAAAACGTCCAATGCAAAAAGGGCCAATGTATACATAGATAGACGGTTACAGGTGAAAACGTCCAATGAACAAAACGTCCAATGCAAAAAGGTCCAATGTATACATATATAGACGTATGCTACATACTCAAATGTACACGTTCACACACATTCACACATGCCAGATATGCAAACACGTATACACATACACATACGCACATGTAATCATTTGTTTTATTTGTTTTAATAAATCATTATTAATGTTGCAATACATGCTTCCTTAACTTTCATTCATAAGAGGACTTTAGTTTGAGACTTATTATGGACAGATACAGTTATCTCTTAATTAACGTGGTTTTGTTTAACACAAGTTTTGCTTGTAAAAAATTTACAATTTATCCATGCTCGATTATTAGCGACTCAACATATTTAATTGTAGCTAGCTACTCTATAAAGTATAGAATATGATACTCCTGTAAAGAAAATAAAAACAAATGTGAAAAAAAACAAAAAAACAATTGGGTTCACTCGAAAGTGACATGTATCCTGTTACAAGTCCACCACTGTGCTTGTGTTCGACAATGTTTTGAATTGGAAAAGGCAATTTATAACTGCAAACACTAAGTTGGGAGCTGAAAACAATTAATACCCGAACTAAATGACAAACAAAACATTGTAGTGTCATAACTTGTAATGTTTTACGGCTCTTGTACACGCACAGGAGTTACGGTCCTAGTACACATATGCACTCAATCTCTTTAGTGTGTGAGATTCCATGTGGACTTCGAGTTTAGAATTATACTCACGGAGTTAAACTAGCATATACAGCCGCCAGACACTGAACGCGAACATTACAATAGCATTTTGTAGTTAAACTGCTCAGAGGATGGTGTGAATAAATATCAAAATATTAATAAAATGAACACCACTTTCTTGTTTCTATATTTGTTGTGTTACTTCCTCCTTTGTTTTACTCTTGTTGTTAAAGTAATAAAAAGTTTAACCTATTACTATTCTTAACTTTTAGTATTTTCTTTCATCTCAATTAATCACCGCTACCCACAACACTGGTTTATTGCTGGGTTTAGGTTATTCATGTGTTCTGACATTTATATGTATCTACGTATCCGGTCTTCGTCCAGCACTTACCGTTCATAGAGATTTTGCACGCATTTTGTTTTTTGAAAAATCTTTTAGAGGGGGGAGGGGTTCAATATGCAATGTAAGTTTATGCTAAATTGGTCACTAGTTTTGGCCCGCTTGGTTTTTGAAAATTCAGACACTTTTTTAGTGATCACAGCCCATCAAAGGGCGAGAGAAGTAACTTATTCATTGATCACCCCTTTTTCCAACTTTTTAATTGATCACCCGCAACACGGCATGCTGCCAAAATATATGGATGGCGGTGATTCATAATTTCCCATGGAATGCTAGTTTTAGTTGTTTTTCATCGCAACTACTCAGGCCGTCTGTCATTAGTAAACAGAGCAGATCGGAAATAAATCTCGTTAGATTCTAATTCACATCCCCTTTGCCTCAGTGTTGCCGATCTAGCGCGTTTCGCGCTAGATTCAGCGCGTTTCTTGTTTTGGAAGTGCAAAAAGCGCTAAATTAGCGCGTTTGCGCCTAAAACATTTTGGCAGTCGTGGGCCCTTTTCTGGCTATTTTCGACCATTTCTAGTGTCATTTTGGTGGTTTTAGGCCATTTTGGACTATTTTAAAAGTATCTAGCGCATTTTGGCAGTCAAACTAGCGCGAAAATATTTTTTTAGTTGGCAACACTGGCCAGGTTATCCATACCAGCTCAATCGGTAACAGCCGTTGGTACAGATAAAAAGAATGTGAGTTGGAGTCTCACTGAGTGCTTATCGTTTATTTCTGATCCATGCTGTTTACTCACTGCCGTAGACGGACGGCCAGAGTAGCTGCAATGAAATGCAACTGAAATTAAGATGAAAAACATATTAGTAAAACATTAATGGTTGACAATGCTGTAGTGTCTTCCAGCCGCCTCCCAGCTAGTGGGATTCTCACTGAAAGGGAAAAGGATGAAGCAAAAGGGAACAAAGGACAAAGGCGAATGCGATGTTGACTGACCGCCGTCAGCGAAAGAACTGCCTGTCTTCTCGCTGTCGAACGTCTCTTTATTTTCCCCCCGGTCTGCCTCGCGCATGACCGGGGACTCACGTTTTAGGGGTTTGTGGCAAGGGAGGTAACTCGTGGTATTTGCTCCCTTGCGCAGCATGGCAGGACATCACAAATGCTTCATCTAAAAATAAATAAAATCAAGATAATATTGCTGTGTGATACTAATGGATGGTTAATTAAGTTGATAAGATTCCGAGGAATACTTTTATTGAGAGATTTGAGATTTTACAAGTAAAGAATACTTTATCGAGAGATTTGGGATTTTGCAAGTACATAGCTAATACATGGGACACCCAGAAATTAGGAGTGTGTGAATATATAATTGTCATTGTAACCTTTATTACACAGGCTAAAAAAGCAGGTGCTTTTAAATTGTAAATTAATATTATTTTCCCAGACAAGTGAGATGACAGATGAACCAAAATAAGTTGAAATTTGGCGAATACTATTTTCCCAGACACCACTGGTCAACTTGCAGACGGGATGAGTCGAAATATGTACTTAAGTTGACTTGAAATATCCAGACAAGAGAAATAGAAAAGTTCCCCTTTTGAGTAAACAACTCTTGGTTAGGTGGAAGGTACTGTTAAACAGGTGTCGACCGATTGCAGACAAAACATTGTCAAAATTACCATAGGGGGGATTGTCCCCTACACACCTTCCAGAACCACCCTGGTTTTGGTTCGGTTATCATATAAGGCGGCGACTCGCGGCCTACAGTTCAGTTCGTATCAGCTCGTTTTGCAGTTGTAATTAGAAGCCATGAGAGACGAATAGCCATACATTGCCTCTGACCTACACCCCGGGAGTATCGCAGCCTGAAGTTGAAGCCGGCCAACCCTCAAGTACTAACCAGTAATAATAAGCCTTTTTGGGAAAAGCTAACTGTGTTGCGAGTCGCTGGCGCTGCACGATCTTCCGAATCCAAACGAGAAGGCCACCCAAGTTTTTTAATTGTAAACCTTGCAGAAGTAAATTTTTCTCTTGTTGATCTTTAACCAACGTGTCGTCGGTTTTTCGGTAACCTTCATTTTTCCTTGTGACACCTTTCGACCCAGCGTCCCCCGGTCCTTCATCAGCGCCCGGGAGATCTCTTGATCAGGAACACAGAGCCCGGGGAGTCACATTCCAGACGTGAAGGATTGGACCAGCGTATATCAACGAAGGCGGCGCGCGGGGGGGGGGGGGGTGCCCACGTTCTCGCCGTTGCTACGACCGACAACGTGTCGTGTTACAGCTGCTACTAATAAAAAAAAGTTGTTATATACACAACACAACTATCTATTTCAATCCACAACTATCTATTTCAATCCACAACTATCTATTTCAATCCACAACTCCACCAAATAATAAATATTGCAGGTTAGCAAACACTAATGATAACTAGCATTCCAAGGGAAATTATGAATCACCGCCACCCATATATGCTGTGTTGGGGGTGATCAATTAAAAAGTTGGAAAAAGGGGTGATCAATGAATAAGTTACTTCTCTCGCCCTTTATTAGGCTGTGATCACTAAAAAAGTGTCTGAATTTTCAAAAAAAAAACAAGCGGACACAAAGTAGTGACCAATTTAGCATAAACTTACATTAAAAGCTGATTTGGGGGAATTGAAAAAAAAAGTTTTCCCTACTCATTGAGGGGAGTGTGTGTACAAAATTTCAAGTTTCTATTATGAACAGATAGGGCTGGGCGAAGTTCAGATACATAGATAGATACATATAAATGTCAGAACACAAGAATAACCTAAACCCAGCAATAAACCAATGTTGTGTGTAGCAGTGATTAATAATTTTACCTAATATTTTGTAAGGGGTATTTATCCAGAACATCTACTAATGAAGCATGAATTACTTATGTACAATGAGATTCTTTGACACTCTTGAAGAAAATTGCTTTATATTAGATTCCCACATATGATACTATGAAGACTCTATGTGGTCTATGCGTGGTCTTTTTCAAAGCCTTGGGAAAATAACATTAAAAAATGAATTTTCATAACATATGTAACGTTCTGGTTGTGTTTAGTGCCTCTGCTCGCTTTGTTAGTCTTTTTATTCTAGCTGTGTGAGATTAGAATGCGTTCGATTCGTAACCTAAGAAAAGAAGACGGAACAAGATAACACGTGTGATAGGGTTATTCGCCTGGTAAGAAGTGGGCCTTCTCCGTTCCCACTTCCGGTCCGCGTTTTCTGGCACCGGAAACGGGATGGGGGTTGCTGAGAGCTTGCTTCGGTATGTTTATTGATTTAACATATAGATACATTTATATAAACATTACAACATATACTAAAGGTTGTAAAAAGTTTTTATGACTAAAATCAGTGTATTTTTTACTTATGCTCATATATTGTGTGGTCTTACATGAATGTATATACTTCAAACTAGCAGGCTTCATAGAAATGCAATCATATAGTAATCGCCAATGTGGTAATACATTGAAAATGTAACAGGTACATATCACTTTCATAGTGAACCAAAATTCTCTCTGGTCATGAAGTAAAAACAATAAACAACCAAGTTTAGATGTCCACAAGTACATTCAGATAACACAATTCTTTTTAGCCACATTGCTGCGAAATAGTGTAATATGGTACTCAATGGCTACTCATAGACGGGGGGGGAGTAGACATCTTCTTTTCAGATCCAATTACCTCTTAAGGTGTAACAGTGTGACACCAACCATACCGAAACTTATGATTGATTGATTGATTGTTTTGTTTAACGGCACATCGACCCTTGGTGGGTCATTTAGTGCCGAATTCAGTGGGGGGTCACATGTCCCCCGTGACTAGAGACTTGAGCGGAGAGAATCCCAAATCCCTGTCACTGAGACAAATGCCACGAGGACTGGACCGAAAACTACAACTACGATATATACAACTACCGATATCGGCAATTCATGCCCCTCCGGCCTTCCATACACCTTTTTCTATAAAAGGGCCAAACACAATCAGGTCTATGTCAAAGACCTCTCATGCATACTGTGGTGTTGTATCAAAATAACTCGTGTGTTGGTTTTATTTCTTTTATTGTATACTCCATAACGATATACAGCATACGTTCCTCTTGTGTCCGTCTTTCTCACTCTCTCGTTCTCGTGGCCCATAAGGGAGCTAATTGGGTATTCTCGTATTATCCCCCTTAGTCCATCTTCACTATACTACATTTCCTCCCCTTTTAGTTTTCAATAAGACATATATTTCTTTTCCCACATAATCATGTCCTTGAAGTGGGTGGGTTTACTAATAACCCTCCCTGATCTGGTGGTCATTTGGTCTGGTATAGTGACACTCTTTTTAGGTGTCTCTACAGCGAGTGGGTGCTGTTGTATATCTTCATCTGCTGTAATGTCTGGGTGTTGTGTAATTGGGCCAGGGATATGAAACTCAAACGGCAAGGGTGTATGTCGAATGTGTTTGATGTTCCCAATGAGTTCCATTTCTGGTGGTAACTAGTTCATATGAAGTGTCAGATGTGTTCCTTAGTGTGACATAGCGAGTATCTTTTTACTTTGTGTCTAGTTTGTTTTTCTCTAGGTTTGCCAAGTACACAATATGTCTCCTATGTTGAAGCTGTGTTCTCTTGCTCTGTTTTTCTGGAACGCATACCTTTTCATTCTCTTTTTATATTCATCATGTTGTCTTTTAATATCAGTCTTATGCTCTTCCTTCTCCAAGTTTGGTAGTTTTGTTCGTATATCCCTTCCAAATATAAGGTAGGCTGGCGTTTCGCCTGATGCTTTGTGAGGGGTTGTGAGATATGCCATAACTATCTTTGGTAGTTCCTCTTTCCAGTTCTTTCCCTCACATTTGGCAGCCATGAAGGCTTTCTTTAGGTAACGATGAAAACCTCCGATCTTACCATTACTTCTTGCGTAATAGGGAGATGCTGGTAAATGCTTAATTCCACAGGTCTTCAAGAAAGATTCAAACATATTAGCAATGAATTGTCAGCCATGATTCGTAACTACCTCTAGGGGGTATCCAAATCGTGCGAACATCTCTCTCAACTCTCCAATCACAACCTGTGACGTTATATCCGACAACACCACCGCTTCTGTGTATGATGTGTAGTAGTCTATAACTGTCAATAGATACTGGTTGTGTATAGGGCCCACCAGGTCTACACCCAACTTTATCCACGGCCCGGGAGGTAAGTCGAGTGGTTGGAGTGATTGGTCTTCATGCAGTGGCTGATTCAGAATGCAAGCATTGCAATTCCTAATCATTCTCTCTATGTCCATGTTTGGCCAATAGAACTTATTTCTCAAAAATTGTTTGGTCTGTACTACTCCTTGGTGTGTTTCATGTTCAATGTTTATTGCTGTTGGAAGTATAATTCAATGCACCCTCAAGATCAATCAATTGTGTGTTGACAACGTATCCGAGAATCTTCTGTATGGCTTCATTTCCTCTGTAATCAGTTTAGGTCATTGTCATGATTCTATGATTGAAATAAGTTGTTTCAGTATATCATCTTCCTGGGGGCCTTTTCTGATGTCACCGAGTGTCATGGTAGGTATTTCATTTGTGATGATGGAAAGCACTCTATCCATATAGGTGTCAAGATACTCATTGTCTTCTGTACAGACAAAGGTAATCTTAAAATAGAATCTGCAACGTTACATTGTGCTGCAATGTGCTCAATCCTGTACCCAAAAGGGTGTAGTCTCATCCAGAGTTTCTGAATTTGTGGCGATAACATTCTTGCTATGTCTGGATTGAACATGTAAATGAGTGGTTTATGGTCTGTCTATAATGTGAACGTGATTCCCCATAAGTATGTTCTAAAGTGTTCTAACGCCCACACGCAACCCAGAGCTTTTCGCTCTATTTGCAAATAGCGTCTCTCTGTGGCGGTCAGTGAGCCGCTAGCATAAGCTATTAGTTTGTTCTGTCCATGGTTGGCTTACAAGCGCTCTTTTCATTTCTTTGAATGAATTTTCAGTTTCACTTGGTGTAATGTTTATATATATATGTATGTTAGGTTAAATCAATAAACATGCCGAATCAAGCTCCTAGCAGCCCCCATTCCGTTTCCGGTCCCAGAAAGGGCGGATCGGAAGTAGGAACGGGGAAGGCTCAGTCCAACATAGGCATATCTCTGATCAACATGTGTCTTTCCTTACATCCTTTCTTAACACGCTTAAACACAGTTACGAATCAAACGAATTCTAATCTCACACAGCTACAACAGAAAGAACAACAAAGGCACATAAACACAACAAGAACGTTACATGTCCATTCTTGTCCTTTCCTGGTCAGCTTTCGGAGTGGTTCTGACAGGTTCATTAGAAATCCACAAGTGCCTAAGAATGAACGAAGGAGTGTGACGTTTTCAGGTCTTGGTGCTTTGTTTATGGCTTCCATTTTTCTCGGATCTGTTTTTATTCCGTGTTCTGAGATCACAAGGATCAATATTTGGACCTGTCGCAGTCCAAGCACACATTTATCTTTGTCGAGTGTCAATCCTCTTTCTTGAAATCTTTGAAAGATTTTCCTCAACCTCAGTTCAAGCTGCTCCTCATCATCTGCGTATACAATCATCTATATAAGTCATCTATATAACATACAATTCCCGGCATTCAATTTATCAATGAATCCATAGCTTTCTGGCAGGCTTCCGGTGCACTAGACAATCCAAAAAGTATTCTGCGTGTAATGAAAGTTGTCAGATTTCTGGATACTGGGGCTAGCTCGATTTGCCAAAAACCTTTCCTGGCGTTAGGTTTAGCATAGATTTTGATCTTGAACTGCTTGCAAAATACCATCCACAGTAGGTACAGGATGCCTTTCTCTGATGACCGCCTTGTTTACCTCACGGAGGTCTGCGCATAGCCTCATTTCAGTGGTATCTTTCTTTGGAGTGAGCAATACATTTGACACCCACTCGGATCCTTCGTTAACTTCATCTATGATATCTTGCTCAAGCATTTTGTCCAATTCCTGGTTAACAGCTTTCTTCATGTGGTAGGATATAGGTCGTAATCTCTGTGCTATGTGCGGTACTGATGTATCCATAATTACTTTGTGTGTATAGCGACAGGTATGTTGATCGGACCAGTTTAGCGACATGTGGGTCTGTCAGCTAAGGTTGTGGTCGGCGACACGTGGGTTTGTCGCGTGGTGTGTGAGTATGTACGTGATGATGCAACATGGATGTAGTCGATGGAAGAGGATGATGGGGTGAGGAGACTGGAGACTTTCTTTGTTCGTGTACAGAAATGATGGAGAAAGGAGACATTCTTTAGAGGTGATGGAGAAGGCTTTCTTTAGCCCTAAAAAGGGCTGGTGTGCATATTATAGTTTGGTAGAGACTTCGTTGGTGGCCCTGAAAAGGACCGGTGTTTGCTTATTAGTAGTTGAATAAGACTTTGTGACTGGCCCTTAAAAGGGCCGGTGTTTGCATGTTTGTATAGTTTGGCCGGTGTCGCCTGAAAAGACTGGAGTCCTTAAAAGGACTATTGTTTTGCTGGAACACCGGCTGCTGCTTGGAAGGTGGTGTGAGGATCGCCTTTGTCGTGGTGCAAACGGAGGGAGGTGATTGGCCGGTCAGTCAAGAGCTTGCTGAGGAAGAAAGGATTAACGCGCCCATGTTGGCTTTTGGCGCGGAAATATGAACGTAGACACGAGAGGCCGTTTAAGAAGTAAAAAACAAACAATGCAGATAGAGGTTATAAATGAAAGTGTGTTTAATCATGAAGAAAAGGTCATGACGAAAATGAAATGCGTATGCAAAGCATACGATCGTAGCGAAGGAGAGGGAGAGGGAGAGAGAGAGAGAGAGAGAGAGAGAGAGTTATGGGGAAAGAGGAGGCTTTGTTCCGTAGTAGGGGTAGTCACGAAGCGATTCGAAATAGCAAGGGATAAGCGATCTACGTTGCGCGGTTGAGAGAATCGGGTTTGCAGTCGGCGCATGTGACTAACTCACTATAGTGGTAGGCTAACGATTTTTGTCCCTAGAAGGCAGCGAAGGAATCGGCTGAGGCAAGGCAGAGATGCGTGGGGTCGCCGGGGGTGATTTTGGCTGAGACAACTAGAGACAGAAACGAAGTCCTGCGGAACGTGTCATGGAGAGAAGGAGCGAAGATTTTACGTGCTAACACGGACCGAAAGAGTGAAACGGGGGCGGTGAAATTAAGGGATTTACCCTAGCTATTTATGCCGGTCGACATCAGCAGCGGCAGAGCTGTGACGTCTGCCGAAAAGTAGGTAGCCTTATTTTCGCATTTCATGTGGATTAGCCATTTGGACCGTTAAGTCGTAACGTGTATAGCCCTTCATATTTCCTAGTCCTTTGAAAAGTTCTCTGTATTCTTTTATTATGTTCTTGAATGCCTCTGTAGAATGTTCCACTATATTGACAATCTTTCCTGTGTTAAGCACCCCCCGATGTGAAGCTGGACGCCCTTCCCAACAGTGCCTCCACTTCACCTCTGATCACTGTAAAGTCCTCAGCTTATGGGTGACTACTATTTGTAACTTTCTACCAAAGCGTGTTTGATTGGAAAGGGAGGAACACGAAGACAAAACGGTGTTTACAGCAGCACACCAGTGGTATTAATGATCGGATCCCTAGTTTCCACGGGTGTGCATTCTTTATTTCCGCTTGCGCGCGCATGACTGAAAATCACTTCCGTCATAGCTAATGAATGGCAAAGGGATAATTCTAGATAGTTATCTCCCTTGTATTTATTTAGCGTCGCTGTGACATAACAATCACGTAGACATTATCCTTCATTTTACCGTCCTTCCAGCGAAGCTATGCCTCAGAAAATCCCATGCATGGAAAAGCAGCTCTCTGTCCATATGCATATAATTTCTTGGTTGTCGTTCTCAGGGGCGTGCTTCCTTTAAATAGTCTCTTGTAAAGGCTCTCTCCTATAAAGTTCCTGCTGCTTCCTGTGTCTATGTTACGTAATGGTCAGCGAGAAGCGATGTAGCTAAAAATACAAGTTGAAAAGGTTCTCACGGTCGAGGAAAAAAAGGGTTTCGTTCCCCAGACGGCTACAGGTCAAAGGTGAAGAATTGGGCGCCAGTTTTTGCCAAAATGGAATGCTTTTGCCAAAATGGAATATTAGCTGGTCGTTAGAAACAGATTAGCAATTTCCGGAGATGACCACTCCAAGAGATACGATCTTAGAGTTTTTAAAAACACATGTGCGAAAACTTGGTTCCAAAAAGTAGGCGTGGCTAAAAAAGACTCAGAGATTATAAAAAACGGGGAAAATAGTAGGAGCAGCAGTAGAGTGGAGTTCGTCAGGCCAGACCCTAGGGCCGCGATGATGCTCTCTCTCTCTCTCTCTCTCTCTCTCTCTCTCTCTCTCTCTCCCAAATAGCACTGCATGTATCTGTTCCCTCCAATGAATTGCACCCGTACAGCAACAGGCGCTATCACCAATTCCCAGGCGTCTGCGTCTCCGCAGGGGCAGCGGAGATGGCTCAATCGGAGAAAAGCCGAGGCAGCGGAGATGGCCACGGAAGGCACGCACTACGTGCACAGCAGGTGCAGCGGATGCAAAAAGAGAAGCCATGGTAGATCTATCACCATCTTTACTTTCTGGCCATTAACTATGATCGTTTCGGAATCTATAGAATAAATGAATTCATCCGAGTCAGAGTCTGAAGTTGGCTCATTCACTACTCTAATAGGCTTTTCTGATCGTGATTTAATTTCAGGTTTTCTTTATTTTTTCCTCTGTCGAATTCCTCTTCCTACAAACTCGTGCGTAATGACCAACTTCCTTGCAGTACAAACATTTAGCTGTTGTGGCTCCGCATTCCTCGTCCATCTTTATTGAAGTTAACGTAGCTATCTCGGCTGGGCTTATTGCTTTCTGACAGTGTTTTAGCTTCAGCCTGAGCAAGTAGTGATCAAAGAAATCAACAAAAAATTAAGATGAAACTAAATAGTAGTTAAAAATTAATAATAACGGTTTACAATAGTTCACGCCCCCCATAAATAATAGAATAATTACTTTCAAGTTTATCACAGAAAATGACCTGATTTAACACATCTATGTATGTGTCCGTACGCTTCACCCCTGCACCACATTACCTTCATTATAAACTGAATGATGTTAGATTTTGTCTATGAGAAAAGAAAAGGAGTAGTGGGAACCATCCCTTCACCATGAACTGAATCACGTTGAATTTTTTCAATGAGAAAACAGAAGTAGTAGAGGGAGAAATGAAAACATCCACAGACTTAGCAGCAGTAAAACTAACACTGTCTATTACTGTTTCCTTGCCAAAAAAGCGATATCCTACCAAAAACACCAACATTTGTTTAAGAATTGATTTTAAGAATGAATGGCGAAAATCCCAGTATAAAAACTCTTTCTTTCTCATATTTAGAACCGAAGATTGGCTAGAGAATGACCTCTGGTGACCTCGAATACCCTCCAAGGTTAGTCTATGTGGAAAGTCGATTTTTATTGATTCTCCATTCCAAATATCAGGTCAATCGGCCTTGTAGTTTTAGCTGAGAAGAGGCATGAACAAACAAACAAACAGATGGCTTAAATAAATATTAGTATAGATATGTAGCAATATGTATACGTATGTGTGCGTATTTGTGAGGCAACATATGTGTAACAGCTACACATTTTGCGGGTGTAATTTGATCTATCCAAGTGATGATTATAATTCCTTGGGACTTTTGTTAATTAAGAGATTTATCAGGATTGTCTGTTCAGCAGATAAAGAAAGTCTGAGAACAGGTCAAGTAGTTTGACCCTTGGGACTAGTTGGGTGTGTGTGGTTTTTAAATCAGTGGTCCCCAATCGCCGGGTCGCAAAGCATATGCTACTGTTTCGCAAGAAAACGATATGATTTGGTGATATGAAATGATATGAGTCAACTGCACCTGTCCTCATTTCTTTAGATCTTGATATTAAATTCGTTTGATAAACCATTTTAGAAACGAAATTGGAAATGAAAACACTGACATGACGGGATATCAAGCAAGAAGTTAATAAGTGAAATCAAAAAGAGTAGATAGGATATAAAATACAATAATAACATTTGTCTCATTAACATATCAGATAACATTACCAGATGTTGGTTTGGGACAGAAGGCCTCAGGGCCGGATTAAGATTTTGTAGCAGGGCTCGAAACTAATGTCGTAAAAATGTGTTCGGGACAAACAAATATACCGGGACGGAAGTGATTTCTTTTTTTTTTAATTTAATTTTTTTTAAAATCACTTCCGTCCCGGAGGCGTCCGGGGAAGATATCTTCTTTTTTTTAAAAAAATTGGTGAGGATTTTTCTTATCGTTTTGTTGTTTTTGTTTGGACTGGAGTTTGACAATTATTTATTTCCTCAGCATTTTAATGGTGTTTTTATTATGCTACTAACAACTAACAATTATAGATGATAATAACAAAGAAAAGAAGCAACATTTTGATTTTGAGATGGTTTACATTTCCTTCGGGACTGCTAAAATTGATTTTCGGGACAGTTTACATTTCCTTCGGAACGGTTAAAATTGTTTTTCGGGACGGTTTCGGGACGGTTCCGGGACGGTAGTGAAAGAAGTTAGTTTGGTGCCCTGCTTTGTGCATCACGGCCAAGCTAAAAGTCCCAGGGATCTGAATTTTGCATGGATATTGACTTAAAACATAGGCTATTTTTTATTTTTATTTCCAACACTATCTAGTTTTTAGTGGGGCGTCCGATTCACAATGCAAGTATTATGCTAAACTGGGGCACATATTTTATGTTCAGTAGCAATGACGGAGTGATGATAGTCCGGGGGCCAGCAGGGGCTACCGTGAACCCCCCCCCCCCCATGATTCTACATTTAGGGTACCAAAATGTTCCTTAGGATGTCCTCTTTCAGAAAAAAGATGTTCCCAAGAAAAAAGTTGGGAAGAACTACCTCATTTGCATAAAACAAAATGGCCGCCAGCATACACCAAAAAAACAGAATTTCATATTTCGTCTCCCAGTTGAGATATCTGAGTACTTTAAAAGGCTAAATCATGGGTTTCAGACATGAGGAATTCAAAAATCCACTTTATTTTACCCTAAAAAATTTATAGGTATTTCAGGATTTTACTAACGGTGTAATATTTGTCTTTTTGAAGAGCAGTTGTTTACATTAGAGAGAGAAAGAGAAAAAAGGAAAGTTTTTTTTTCCTTTCGGTGTCAAAATCAGAGGTGGAGCTTTGTTTTTGCCTTTTAGGGTCCAAAACTTTTCCTTTATAAGGGTCAAAATCGAGGGGTGTAGTTTCTCCCCTATTAGGGGTAAAACAACGAACGGGAATTTTACTTTTAAACTTTTAGGGGTCAAAAACGAGCCGGAATTTTATTTTTTAAGCTTTTAGGGGTCAAAAACGAGCGGGGATTTTACTTTAAAATGTTTACGGTTCAAAATCGAGCGGGAATTTTATTTTTCCACTTTTAGGGGTAAAAATCGAGCGGGTATTTTATTTTTAAACTTTTAGGGGTAAAAATCGAGCGGGAATCCTATTTTTTCAATTTTAGGGGTCAAAAACGAGCGGGGATTCTATTTTTCCACGTTTAGGTGTCAAATGGAGTGGGAATTTTTTCCTCTTATATCGGTCAAAAATAAAAGGGAATTCTTCTTTCCATTTTTAGGGATCAAACAGAGGGAGAATTCTTTTTTCCCCTTTTAGGGGTCAAAATGGAGGGGGAATTCTTTTGTTCTACTTTTAGGGGTCAAAATCGAGGAGGAATACATCTTTACACTTTTAGGAGTCAAAATCGAGGGAGAATTGTTTTTTCCACTTATGGGGAATTTTTTTTACCACTTTTAGGAGTCAAAATCGAGCTAGAATTCATTTCCCCACTATTAGGGGTCACAATCTGGGATTTTATTTCACTTAATCTCCATGGGCACCGCAGCTGGCGGAGGCCCCATGGGCTGCAGCCCCTAAAGCCCATGCCTTAATCCGGCAATGGGGCTATCGGCCTATATTCAGCCCCACTAAATTGGCTGAATTTTGAATTTAAAATTGTTAATGGATGTGGCGACAACCATTACTTTACTCAATCCATTCCAAGAGTCCACAACACGTTGGCTGAAATAAATTGTCTTAACCCTTTATAGGGCAACCGTAAAATATTTTAAATATCAAAACAACCTTTTTGTATGTTAAACTAGTAATCGATGGTCATCGTATATCTCGAATAACCTATATTTGAGGCGTTTATTCCTAATCTGGGCGATTTCATATGGTTCAGAGCTGGTTTCATCGTGGTGATAAAGCCAACTTGATATTTCTAACCCTATTTTAGTATTTTAGGAAAAGCGACCACTACAAGAATAGCCTGGTTGATTTTAAAATGTTATTGTGCGGGCCAAAAACAAGCTAATTTAATGGGGTGTGGTATGCCTCAAAACAGTTTCTGTCTTTGTTCAAGCACAAGTGTACTTTTCAAAGTTTGCAGACCACATTGGTGCGGATTATGTTGTCTTTGTGGCTACAGTATTTGCGTGTGGCTGACGGGTCCTCAGGTGATCATATATAGCCACTTAAGGTTAAGTTCAATTTATAATGTTTTTCTGTATTTTATATTCATGTCCTCTAGTTCTATTTTTATTAAAATGAAAGAATATTTCAGGCTCCACATCTGTGCAGCCCCTGATCAACTTAAATGTCTCTATTAAGTCTGCTTTTTCTCTTCTTCTTCTTCCCAAAAACGAAATTAAAGTTAAAGATATCTGATTTAAAGTTCTATACGTTGATGTGAAGTATAAAAGTTGAGTTTGTTGATGAGTAATTATTGCTTGAATGTATTTAGCAAATAGCTCATTAATTGTTTATATCAGTTCTTGGTTGCTTGATGAACATTCCTAAGTTGAGTATTGATGAAGTTGAATGGATGACTGCTTTGAGGAGTTAATATTTGCATCGCCGCAGTGTGTGTGTGTGTGTGTGTGTGTGTGATAGGTGTTGATGTGTGTAATGACGAAGACGGTATGGAGAAATCTTGTCACCACAGCTAATGAAGTCAGGCAGATGTGTGTTGTTTATAAACAAAAAACACATTTGTCATTCGACTTCCGATCTTCCTGGCGTGAATACGGTCCTCACGTGGTTCCATTTCTTTCTTCTTTTTCAATGCAGTGAATAATAAACTTTTCTCAGCCGGTGGCGAATATTTGGTAACTCGAGAGTTCTTTCCCTTGATTTGGGACATGTTTTCGGTCAGCACCGAAGCGTAACCCTACTCTACTAGAGACACCGTGTGACTTTCCTTCCGAACTGATTGCGACTTAGGTAAGTGTTATTTATCACAGGAGGCAAAAATCGCACGAATGAAGGACTAAAATGTCAATTTAAATGTAAAATTAAATCTCTTTATCTCATAACATAAACTGTTATTCTGTTTTGAATATGGAATTATGATGTCAGCTTCCGTGTTGTGTCATATATTGGTTACGTTTAATTTTAAAGGCTTTATCCAAATGTTTCTTAGTCATAGGCACGAACTAAAATTTTCACCGGAAAATGGACACCCGATTTTAAAAACGTAATTACAATTTTAAAAATTCCGTTCTGGATTTTTTAAATGTTTTTCTTAGAAGAAGAAAGATTGGAAACAGATCTGCTACTAGCTGTCTGTGATTGAACTCTATAAAACCGGAGATTTTTCATAAAATTAACAATGTCAAAAGTTGTTGTGATTATGTAAACAAAAAAAATGGGCAATCTTTCGCTAATCGTCGCCAGCCGATTCAACAATCTACGAAATCAAGTACGGTAGGGCGGAAGTGACTAAAAACGTCTACGTATAAATACGCCTAAATTTATAAGGATTAAATTGAATAGACGTGATTACACCATAGTTATTTAATTTATATATATTAAATTAAATCAAATCTTAGAGACGGGAACAGCATTGGATGTATTTATTTTTATATTTTTAATACTATTTAAGCAACAACTTCTCCCACCACCAACAACAACAAAAAAACGAAAACAATTCGTACATTACACTCTGTGAGTGATATCAACAAATAAATTATTGGTCACTAGTTTTTAAATTCAAATCTAAAAACATTAATTTTTTATTATAATGAAAGCAAAGAACGGATATACAAGAAATATGAATGTAAATAACTGAATAAGAAGAAATGATGTTAATTTTTTTTTTAATAACTTAAACATGCCAAAATAGCTATTGTTACGTTTCCCGTTTCAAAATGGCGGCTGCTCCAGCGACCGAGTGGCAACTGCTGATAGCGAATTTAAAGTCAAAGAAGCAGACGACAAGATTCTTCAGAACAGCATTTTTTAGTGTTAGTAGGTAGGATTAATGTTAGGGTTAGTGTTTCAACTCCCTGAATCTAATTTCAAGTTCTGGTAAAAGATCTCTTGTTACTTGCAATGGGACAATAGATGTAGGTGTGCAGCAGGTCTACCACGTTTAGGTACAGCATTTCTTTTTTTCTGGTAAATGAACACGTCCTTCAGTCAGTTTGAATTTAAAAAGTGAAAAAATGTTGAAATTGTCATCTGCTTCTTTGACTTTAAATTCGCCAAAAAATGTTATTGAAATTCATTTGGAACTTTTGGAGATATCATGTGGACAGACAGAACTTTTGGAGATATTTTGTGGTTATGAACAGTTAGTTAGGATGTAGGGGAGATAATTGTGCATGGATCCGCTCCAAAATTTAATCACTTCTTCTGTAGCCTATTGTGCACTCTTCCACAAAATTTCATCGAAAACTTTTGGAGATATCGTGTGGACAGACAGACGGAAAGAACAGTATCAACATTTCAGATTGGAGCGTTTTATTTAGTCCTGGCTGTTCTTTCTGTCTGTCCACACAATATCTCTAAAAGTTTTCAATGAATTTCAATGAAGTTATGTAGAAGGGTGGACAATGGGCTACGAGAGAAGTCAGGAAATTTTTGCGCAGATCCATGCACAATTGCCTCTCCTATGCTAACCTATGCTCCTAGCTAACTGTTCGCAATCGCAGAATATCTCCAAAAGTTCTCTTGCACAAAATTTCATTGAGAATTTTCGGAGATATCGTGTGAACAGACAGAACTTTTGATGATATTGTGTGGTGTGGACAGTGTCGTAGTAGGCCTCTAGTAGTACTCTGGAAGTGGTCTAGGCAGACCAGTATAAATAGGAGCTGTCAGAGTAACAGGTAGTTACCTATTGGGCACTCACAGAGTAGAGTTACCAAATGAGTTACTCCCACTGGGCTTGTAGCAAATATCCATGCAGGAATGCGACATGGTGTCAGGGTGGGATCTTGTCTGAAGAAGAAGGGGGGAAAAAGTCAGTGGAAAAACTAAGTTGGAAAGAAGTAAATGTTGAACAAAAAAAAGCTTTCAGACAGAAAAAAAAATATCTGCCGTCTGAATGCAAAAAAAAAAATGTTATTGTCTGCCGTCCGAAAGGAGGAGAAATTTTCAGCCCTCTACCTCTATTGGTGATGCATATATACATAGCCAGCCAAAAACAGTAGCTACAATGCTGGGGAGGTAATTGTGCATGGATCAGCTCCAAAATTTAATCACTTCTTTCATAACCTATTCCCCATTCTTCCACAAAAAGTAATTGGAACTTTTGGAGATATTGTGGGGACAGACAGAGAACTTTTGGAGATATTTTGTGGTTGTGGACAGTTAGCTAGGATATAAGGGAGATAATAGTTCATGGATCCACTCCAAAATCGTAGCTTATTGCCCACCCTTCCACAAAACTTTATTGAAATTCATTTGGAACTTTTGGAGATATCGTGTGGATAGACAAGAGGAAAGAACAGTATCAAAATTTCAGATCGGAACATTTTATTTAGTCCTGGCTCTGTAATAGAGTCCTGTAGGAATTTTTGAGTTGACTAATAAAATAATTTGGACATGCAGTGGTTCCCAACCGGGGGGGGGGGGGGGATTTAGGTAGTCCAAGGAGGGGAATAAGACTATTACTAAGGTAGAAATAAAAGTCGTGGTGTATGCTTATTTTAATTATTTTCGCTTGCTTTCTTTGAGTAACAAATACACAGCAGCAGCTGTACAATTATAAAATTAAACTAATTCTTATTATAAAGCTGTCTAATTATACGCAAAATAAAATAATTATTTGAAATTATTCTTTGTTGCAACTTAAATGGAAGCAGGGGAACTAATAATCTTATTGACAAAAGTGGGGAATGACCTTGAAAAGGTTGGGAACCACTGTAGAGGGACCTTCAGTGAGTCAAAATAACTGGTAGACATTCCAGATCAGTTGCGAACAAATTTGAGGGTCATTTTTCATAATGGTGGATTTTCGCTGTGGTGTCCTTGTCAGAAAATTGGCTACCAAAAACAGTGAATTCTATTCTTGAACCCTGTCGTGTTCGAACGTTCATAACTTTCAGCCCAATTCACCAGTTTGCCAGTGACGACAAAGGGCAAATCTTTTTTTTCCAGTTCAGGTTAGTACACATAGTTACAGTACGAGGGTTTATGTGTGGATTTTGGGATCAAAGGTAATTGTGCACAGCAGTTTATCATTTATTTATCATTTTATATAAGATTAAAAGATGTCGAGAATTTTGAAGTTGGCCAAAATGTTAATTCTGTTTGTCGTATTAGGAGTGTTTCATTTGGATTTTATTTTTACTGAAGAAACCAAACAAACTTTCTGACCAACTCAGTATTTGCACCAATTAGTTTTCTCCTTGCTTTAATTTAGGTGGGGGAAAATAATCAGCTTATATCATTCTAACAGAGCTAATATTGACATTGAAAATTGTAATATTATACACAGTGTTTGTGAAAATGATGCACAATTCTAAAGATGATTGGCAAAAAGTTTTGAGAAAAGTTTTTAATTTTGTGTAGGTTTGCTCATCAAAATAACATGTCAGCCTCTTTATGAGTGTTGACATAATCTCCCACCCTCTTGCCAAAGTTTTACTTTCTCTTTCTGAATGTTTATTTAATTTTTCTCTCTCTGTCACCTCTTTCTGAATGTTGACATAATCTCTCACCATCTCTCTCTCTGCCACCCTCTTTCAGAATGTTTACTTAATCTTTCTTTTTCTCTCTCTCCACCCCCACTTTCTGAATGGTTACTTAAT
>VCCN01000574.1:1599700-1614064 GCA_006491835.1 Architeuthis dux
CCCCCCCCCATTTCTGAATGTCTACTTAATCTCCTCTCTCTCACTAGATAGTGCATATGAGCATCAGTCTGGATGTTATGGAATCACAGACATCAAAATCATCAACATGGAGAAGTATGACGAGGACTTGTTGGACAACCCATTCTTCGTGGCACTGCAGAATCAACACTCCTCCCTCTTTGATACTGTGACCTCACGCAGGTACACGGTAAGTCTACGTTTCATGCTTAACAAATTTGGAAATTCTGATGCCATGTAAATTAAGGATTTTGCTACCGATTATTTCTAGAATGGAATATTCATACATTATAAACGGCAATAATAGTGGAATTGGTATTTGTAGTTAGACCCCCTCCAAGATTTCAAAATCTTTCTCGCACCCTTAAGGTTAAAAATGGAAATTTAAAAAAATTGAAATTGGCAGATGAGGAAATCAGTCCAAATGAACCAAAATACAATATTTAAATGATTGTGAATAGCTGGAACTCAACATTTAAAAATAGAAAGCTGACATATAAAAGTGACTGGATACTTTGTGGACAGACCTTGTATTTTGCCTTTTTAAAGATACTTTGGTAACTATGAGGCATAGGTTTGTAATTTTTTTCAACATTTACTCCCTATTTATTATGTCTAGAAAAAAAACGTTTTTTCTGTTTTTTCAAAATTCCCCACCTAAATAGGTTTTTAGTGGTGGGTCCAATGTAAGTTTATGCTGAATTGAACCCTTAGTTTGTGTTCGGTGGCATTCATGTTTGTTTTTTGTGATCACTACCCAACAAAAGACGAGAGAAGTAACTCATTCATTGAGCACTTTTTTCCAGTTTTTTAATTGATCACGCCCAACACGGCCAAAAGACATTGGTCATGTGAAGGTTTCTATTGAGTGACTAACCAGACCTGTTCACTAATGTTTTGTTTATAGCAGATTTTTTTGACTGTAATTACATGTTCATGTAAATTGAGTTTTGGGGTTTGAGGAACAAGCGTTTTATGTTCATGCTTGTAGTTCAAAAAGGTCACCATTTAAAAAAAGAAAAAAAAAAGTCCTAAAATAAGAAAGGTTAAAGTTTTCTCTTTCCCATTGTCTTTCGATTATCTCTTTGCTCCACTTATTTACAAAAAGAAAGAGGGAGAGAAAGAAACAGGAAAGAATTCACATGGAACAATATTCATATAATCAACATCGACAATATTGATTAACAAGAGTTTTAGTCATGAAAATTAATTCAAGCAATGGAATACTTATGAAGCATTTAACCCTTTATGGGGCAAGTGACTATATATGATCAACTAAGGACCCGTCAGCCCAATGTAAATATTGTAGCCACAAAGACAACATGATCCGCACCAATGTGGTCTGCAAGCTTTGCAAATTACACTTGTGCTTGAACAAAGACAGAAACTGTTTTGAGGTATACCACACCGCATTAAAAAGCTTATTTTATGGATAAATGTTTTTAAATATTTTTAAAAAAATAAATATTTTATCACTTATTGTGTACTGTAAATAAAATTGTTTGTTTGTGAAATAAACCTTTATTATTATCTGTAACTTATAACTGTGACTAAAATTTTAAGTCTTTAAATTTATCCAGTTTAAATAAAATTGTTTGTTTGTGAATTTAAAAAAACAAAAAAAACTTTATCTATAACTTACATCTATAAACATTTTTATTTACGCTAAAAACTTAAGATACATGAAATTTAAGTTTCATGTATCTTAAGTTTTTTAGCGTAAAATAAAAATGTTTATTTGTAAAATTTATTTTTAAAACCTTTATTATCATCTATATAATTTACACCTGAAACTTTTTATTGGTTATCTTGCAGTTTAACTCTTGAAGTCCTAAAGAGCATAAGGCCGCATGTAAACAAACATGGCCCAAAATCCTAAAATACACAAGGCTGCACAAGTCTTTCTTGCAATACTGACAATTTTCACAACAATCTGCCCACAAGTAAAGACACTATAAACATTTGAATAAACAAACCATTTTTAGCCACTTTCTACTCAATCATTACAGGACTGGGCTTTTCAACAGAATGTTAATAATTAAACATCTTAATTTCTGATTTTAAAAAAAAGCAACTAAAAAATTAAGATGAAAATAAATAATAGTAAAAAATTAAATAATGATTTACAATACTTCATCATCAAAAAAGTAAGTATAAAATTCTAAAATTAAATTAAAAACATAGGATATAAATTAAGGGAGTAATTTAGCATAAACTTATATTGCAAATTGACCACACCCTCCACTAAAAACTTATTTTGGGGGAATTTAAAAAACAACATTTTTTCTAGACATAATAAGGAGTAAATGTTTAAATTTTCATCCCTCTAGCTTCATTGCTGTGACCTGTACATGTAATAGATACATACATAGCCAGCCAGACCAGTTTGAAAACTGAAGAAACCTATGTTGATAGTTTTGGTTGACAGTTTCCAATAAGTTAGGTAGGCTACTCTACAATTAGCATAATAAGAGTTATCTCCCTTGAAAAATGTTACAGACAAAAAATATAGTCCATCACTTGGCTTGCTATGTCCGTAACGCCCTGTCCTAAAATTCATAACTCAGAAACTACTTAATCGATCTTGACCAAAATTGACCAAGTATCAGGCAGGGATTTCAAATATAAATGCGGGGGCCGATCCATACAGTTATCTCCCCTGCATTGTAGTTATTTGTCCTAAAATTCATAACTCAGAAACTACTTGGCCAATCTGGACCAAAATTTGCCGGAATAACTGATATCATGCAGTAATCTCAAATATAAATATTGGGGCCGATACATGCAGTTATCTGGCTGCATTGTAGCTATTGGTCTTGAAATTCATTATTTGGAAAACTACTCAACCAAACTGAACCAAACTTTCCAATAATTACAAACATTAAAAAAACTTAAAATAGAAGAAAAGATTAAATTTTGTTTTAATTATTTCAAATGAGGTTAACACACCAATATTATTCCAAAATATTTAAGTGACTTGATTTCAAATTATTATTATTATCAAAATAATTACTAACATTAAAAAAAAACTTAAAGATTTCCTTAACCTATGGCCCACTGTTCCAGAAATTTCATTGAAATTCATTGAGAACTTTTGGAGATATTGTGTGGACCGACAGACATGAGTGAATACATATACCTCTGCTAACTTTATTAAATACTGATTACATTTTTTTTACAATTTAACAGCCTTCGTGATTTTGAACTATTTAAAAAGCTCACTTTTTTGCTTACAGCTTACTTTCTGTAATATTTTTTAATCTGTGACAAATCTTTAAATCAACTTTTTATAAGAATTTTAACCACATTAAATCAAATAAGCATATATTTTCACCTCACTTTCTATAATTTGTTATTTTAGGTGTGTGTGCCCAGGTGTGGTGCTGCTCGGACTGCTAATTTGAATGAAGTGGAGTTTGAAGATCACATCCTTATTCCTAATGAAGAAAATGAAGAGGAGCAAGATAATAAGCAGTTACAAAAAACATTTTCAGGAAAAGTGAGATTTTGTTTTTATATTGAAGAATCTGCAACAACACCCCAACAATTAAAGAAACAGTGTTACGAAAGGGACGTAACCTACTTGATGATAATATAGAACAGTTGTGTCCCTTACATAATCTTTTCTATCATCCATATATAAAATGCAATGTGTATCCATATATTTCATATATGCCATCAGTTTTGATGGTACTTGTACACTAGTAAAACATATTTTGAGAGGACATTATTTATTTAGATAAACACTAAAAGGTCTTTAAATGATATAGCTTCCATTTTTTTAATGTCTAATTTCTGTGCCATCTGACAAATCAAAAATTCATAATTATTCTGATTTTTGTTGTTATGAAATAACATTTTTTATGATTTTTGGTGTACAACTTTAAGGACTAAAAGTTACAGACGAATTGGTTCTTAATGTATTTACTCTTGTAGTTGAAAAAAATAATCATGAGAAATAGTTTGATATTTATTATGTAATTTGGATATTTAGTAATCATTTACAGTTACCCCTTGCCATTCGCGGGTTAATAATCTGTGGTTTAGATAATCCACAGTTTCAATGATTCTTGGTTCAGTCATGAATAATTTAATGGGAATATTTTTGGGAGTTTTGCTGCATACCACAAAAAAACGCATCATAGAAAATACACTGTACGGTATAAACAAAACGTAAAAAGTTTAGGAAATCATAAATGCATATATATTTATAATATATCAACAAAAGTGACAAGTGTCGATAAAAACGTCTGGGACTTGTAATCTATTTATTTTATTGTAATAATCTTTGTGTTATTAATAAGAAGAAATATTGTAGAAAATTATCATAAAAGTTTCAATTGTAATTTGGAAGTGGATGTACATCTACAATTTGGGAATGGTAAAGTGTTAGTTTATCAAAAGGTTTATGGTTTGTGGGGACTGAAAGGGTCTAAAAAATTATTAACTTCGATTTTTATTAGATGAAGCATTGTCAACTATTATTTATTTGTTTTTGCTGGACCTTCAAAAAAACGTCTGTTCCCTTTGTGAGTGATTAAGTTGAAAATCCATAATTTAACAAAATTATTTTTTAGACTCAAGGCTAACATATCCATAAATATCGATTGAGTAAATAAAGTAGCAAGATTCAAGTAGAAACCAATGAATGACATGATTGCCAGTGTATTTACTTGTGGTTGTCTTTTTCAGGCTGTGTTGATATCAAATGGGCAGATTCATCTGCAAGAAGGCTTTACAAACCAACAGAAAATAAACATTTTGTTTGAAGAAACATTTTACAATGTTAATGATGAATCTTACCGAGTGTTATGTGTCGAACACATTTTCAACACAGATAGTAGTGAGTGTTTACTCTTCTCTTTCTAAAATTTTTCACTTCATTCGCCTGTTTCACTCCCGAGATGAAAGACTGCTCAGTACTTTTTCAGCATTGTTCAAACCTCTTCTGACGACAATGGTTGCACAACGAAATGCATAAAGGCTTATCTTCATTATAATAAATATGTTTGAGACTCAATCTTTCTTTTCCACATTGTCAAGTTACTGCTACCATTCTGTCGGATTACCTTACATCCATATAACAAACAATTTTCTTTCTATAATGTGCATTTATGATTTTTTTTAGGTCTCCAATCTTCAAATTTATTCCTTTGGCAGTATACATTGTCTGTTCTCCTGAGCACGATATGTGTGTTTGTGGATATATATCATCATCATGGCTTGGCTTCACAAACAAAGATTCAGGAGGGTTCTTTAATGTCTGTTGCTGGCCCTCAGGTAGCCAGCTAGGCCTATGCGGAAGAGGTAGGCTCTTCCACAACAGTTGCAGGAGAAGGTCTGGCAGCCTGGAGGAAGCCCCCCCACCCTTTTAGTGCTGCCTCTTTTCTTCTCTTGCTCTGCAGATTGTGTCAGCAAAGGAGTTTGCCTGGTAGACTCTTTGTCACCATTTCTCCCTGTCGGCTACCTGTGTTTCCCATTGACGGTAGTTAATTCCACAGGAGATAAGGAGTCCTACTATCTCTTCTGTAGGACCTCACTTCTCCTCCACCCAGAGACTAGTTCTCCAAATTCCCTGAGGCAGTAAAACAAACTTTACATTTTACATTGATTTGTTCAGACCCGTTTCCTCTTCATTGTTTCTAGCACAACATTTTGACCAATGTACTCTCTGGTGTTCCTCAGGTGTCGGTCACATTAGGTAGCCTTCCAGCAATGTTGAACAAAATCCTATATTCAATTGTTGGGGTTCTGCTATTCTCATTCCTATACATGTCACATTCAATGTCCTTCAACATTCCTGGAACCCTACCAAATTTGACCAACACCTTAGGAAAACCGTGGGTACATCGACCAAAATGCGATGACAAAAACAACAAAGATGAGAAAACTAGTCCGAAAGGATCAATGTATAATAGTAACAATACCCTGTCTCTAAAATTCCGGAAGCAATGATGTTTATAATCTTTAATAAATTTAATGTTAGTATGATATTGATTTTTTGTAAAGGATATATTTTAACAATTTTTTTTTTGATTTCTTTTTTTTTAACCTGCATTTAATTTTTTTTTTAGGTACTGCGCAGTCGTCACCATACCAATCCGTACCGACATCGTACAAAGAATGTTCAGAGTTACTTTGGGGACACCGAGGTGAATAAAAAAAACTTCAATCCTACAATCCTACAATCCTACAATCTATCATTATCTTAATTGTTGTAAAGTACATATTGTAATGAAGTAGAAAGCCTTATTCAACTTTACATCAGTGTTGCCAACTCAAAAATCTTTTTAATTGCTAGAAATGGCCAAAAACCACCCAAAAGACTCTAAAGATGGTCAAAAATAGCCAGAATATGGCCAAAAGAGGCCAAAATGTTTCAATCGAAAACACGCTAATTTAGTGCTTTTGGCACTGCCAAAACAAGAAACGCGCTAAATTGGCAGCACAGCTTTACATGTGTTACTAAATACCTTCCTTTATATAGTAAGCACGAGAGTTCTCATCAGGAGGAGGTAATCACTTGGTACCAAAAGGGAGACCTTTTTTATTACCACACATATGGAGAAAAAAATAACGGTTTTAAATGGACAGATATAATCAGAAAGTCTTCCTGTGTGTTAGCTTACTTTAAGGGGGGCGGGCTGTGTTGCTATATTTAAGATCCTATCAGGTTTAACAAAGCAGGGCAGGTTACAGGTGAGAGTTTAGATGAGAAGCAGCCCCTGGTGATTGGGAGTTTGGGTGTGGGGCTAACAACCCCATCCCAGAATAAGCAACATCTTGTTACTGAAACTGCAACCACACTACCTTTTTACCCATTGAAAAAATATATAAAGTTGCCTTAAAATGGACCCCAACTAGGAAGAGAATGAGAGGCAGGCCAAAGACCATCTGGCGGCAGTGTTGTCAATTCAGCACGTTTCTTGTTTTGGCATTGCAAAAAGTGCTAAATTAGTGCGTTTTTGCCTAAATCATTTTGGCCATTTTCTGGCTATTTTTTACCATTTCTAGCGTCTTTTTGGTGGTTTTTGGCCAGTTTTGACAATCTTTGGCAATTTAAAAAATTTAGCACCTTTTTAGCACTTTTTGGCAGTCAAACTAGCTTGAAAATATTTTTTGAGTTGGCAACACTGTCTGGCGGAGGACAGTGATGACAGAACTGGAAGAGATGGGGCAAAGCACAGGACCAGGTTCAGTGGCATGGTATGATTGTGGGACGAAGAGGATTAAATAAAAATAAATAATACATATGAAAAACTAGTGCCTGCACAATGATTTAATCTCTTGACATGTCTTTAGCTGAGTTTTCAAAGTAAAGCCAAAGAAAATTTACTTAAATATTCTCTGGTACAAGGCTATTCGGTACACATACAATAGTGGGGTCCAAAAATTTAAGACAAAATTATTATTCCCCTTGAATATATGGACATAGACAAAATTAATCCCTTACATAAAAATGGTTTTCAATCGCACAAGACGAGGTTAGAAAACAACAATTTAAGACTATTTTGAAGACAAAACTTTTTAAAATTAAATTAAAATAAAATAAAAACTGTATTATTTTAAAAAAATATTACATAGCTGAAGTATTTTTTTGAACATGCTCTAGTTATATTTCCTAGCTACAATGTTGTATTAAAATAAACTATTAAAATAAATTATAAAATAAAATTGTGTATTAAATCATTGTTATTTAATTGTTTTGTACGTATTAAAATAATTTTAGGATGATCAGTCACATGTTACAAAACTGTTGTACATCTGTGTCGGTTATGATTTTCGTCTTAAAATTATTTTTACGTCACAAATTTACTCAGTCTTGTCTTTGATATAGTCTTATATAAACAGAGATTTATTTGCAATGAGTTATAGGAAGTTTTTTTTTACTTGATACGCACTTTGATCTTTCTCTTTTTTGTTGTTTTCTAACCTTGTCTTGTTTTCCCTCATGAATTAAACAGTGGTGGTGATCACTAAAAAGTCCAAATTTTCAAAAATCAAGTGAGAATGCTGCTGGACACAAACTAAGGAATCAATTTGGCATAAGCCTACACTGTAAATAATGCACACTTCTACAAAATTTCATTGAAATTCCTTGAACTTTTTGAGATATTGTGTAGACAGACGGACACACACAAGTGAATACATATACCTCTTCCAACTTCTTCATTGGCAGAGGTAAACTCTATTATTGATCATATTTATTTTGCAACGTTTTTATATTTTTTATTTCTCATCTCTCATCTCAGGTGGCAGAAGAACCCGAGATAATCTGGACAAAGTTTTACAGCAATTTGTTTATGTCTATGGGAAACTGGATGTGTACAATTTTCGGAGTATTGTGGTGAGTGTAATTAACTGTAGGGGTTTTAATAACAAATTAATTGGGGGGTGAGGGTGGTCGTTAAAGCCAAAAGTTTGCCCTGGTTCAGTAGATAAGTGTAAGTTTGGTAGGTTGCCGCATTTAACAAACATTGTTTGGTAAAACCAAAGGCAGTTCGGTTGCCCCTCGTTTTATTTTCGACCTTACCTCTTCTTGTAAATGACTAATGTTATGTACAGTTATATAAAATTTCAAATAAAAACAATTGTACTTACATTTCCTTGCTCATTTTGAGAACATTGGAAGAGGTTACTTTACTTTGTAAACAAAGAACTTATGATACGTGAAGCACTACTTGGAAGGTTTGCTTCCCAAAAATAATAATAGCATTATAGTTACATCGTGAATAGAACACCCCCCCACCCCCCAAGTGGTACTAATTTTAATAGTTGCTTTTCTCTTTTATTAGGATGTCGCTAGTGCTCAGTACGCCAAGTCTATGCAGCTCCTACTCCGAGACCCGACTTTGGTAAGTTACATTTTTTCATCTTACATTATTGGACACACAAAGGCCCTATTCTGTGATTTCCACTCTTTGATTCATTCCCTCTTACTATAATAAACAGCCCTGTCGGCTGGGGCCTAGAATATGCCGACTGCATACCCTGCAGAGGGGTAAGACCTGCCCGAACAGGGGCCACCGTAAGACTCTAGTTTTTTTTCCAAAAAAACAACCTTTCACCAAAGTCGCAAGACTCTATTAACGCTTTCCTCTCTGATAACGCCTCTAGACGTGATAATTGATATTGAAAATAAACAACAAAATTTTGTTAAAAAAAGATAAAAATTGATAAAAAGAATTTACTAAAAAAACATGTTTAAATTTAAATCATACACAAATTTAAATCATGACAATGCCAATCAATCGATAATACTATCTTTTTCGATTGACTTTTCCATGGTTTTATTTCACTGGACTTGGAAGTGATACATTTCATACATAATAATCACTGAAAATTTAGTAAGTGTACATTTAATATTAAGAGATATAGCAATTTATTTATTGCCCATTGTATTTTTTTGTTCAGCAACAGACTGTTAGATTAGTTTCAGGGCACACATGCACTTGTTAGACAAAGGGAGTCAGGCAAGTAATCAAACATGGCTGCCAGGGAGGGAAGAGCTAAAAAAAAACCTGACTTTCGGAAATTTAAACTGATTTCGGAATTAAATGACCCATCAAGGGTTGATATGCCATTAAACAAATCGATCAATCAATCAATCTTACTTTAATAAAACAAATTTACCTAAATTTAGAGTTTTAAATCAATGAGAAAAAATCTCAACAACAAAAAAAAATGATTTAATCTTTTGTTTAATTTCCTAGAAAAGTCAAGCAAGACACAACCCAGTTTACATGGACTGCCTGAAAGTTGCCACTGAGGTAAGTTGAAAAGTTCAATGTGTCCAATCCAGTGTTATCACTTTTGTTTTTTTTAAAAACACTGCAAATTACTTATGTTTGATTTTTAAATATTTTGATCTGATTTAAATCCTAGCTGAAACATCAAAAAGATTAGACAGACACAAAATATTTTAAATCTCCAGTTCATAATTTCAAAGTGAATAGGCTGATGTCAACAAAATTAAGCATTTAGATGATTAAGGAAAATGTTTCATAATTACAATTCTGGCCATCATTATTCCCCTTGAATGCTCGGACATAGACAAAATTAATCCCTTACTTTAAAAATTGTTTTCAATCACACAAGACTAGGTTAGAAAACAAAAACAAAAAAGCAAGATGAAAGTGCGTATCAAGTAAAAAAATTAGTGATCACTGCCAACTACCACTGTTTAAATACATCATGTATGGTATATCCTAAAGAAAAAGAATCTAGTGAAACAACTTTGGTCTATAGACACTCATGTTTGGTACAGAACAGCAAATGATGAAACAATGAGTTTTGAAAAACAATAGAAGAAACAACTATAAAAGCTAAGACACTGGTATTGGCATCCTTCTTAATTAGTTTGTAAAAATACATTAGACTCACCTGTGATAAATTAGAAATTAGACTCACCTGTGATAAATTAGATATTAGGCTTGCCTGTAATAAATTAGAAATTAGACTCACCTGTGACAAATTAGAAATTAGGCTCGCCCATGATAAATTGGAAATTAGGCTCACCTGTGATAAATTGTTAGTGTCCACATAACTTGAATTAGCCAATGAATGATGACTTTAATGTTTAAAAAATCCACTTGTTATTCCCTGTTCCTTTTTCACAATGGTGAAGACAGGGGAGCTGTCTGAGAACACCAGAAGTGCTATTATCACCAAAAACAAGATCTCTAAAAGGTACAAGGCCATCTTCAAAGACCTCTGTATTCCCGTTTCAACAGTGCACAAAGGTATTAAAAATGTTGCTAAGCATGCAACTGTCAAGAACCTCCCTGGATGCAGGGGGAAAGAGGAAAATCAATGAGAGAAATCTTTGAAGATTGGTGCAAACTGTGGAAAAACGTCCAAAGGTTGACCTGAAACAATCTTGAGTTGTGGTTTCAATGCATACCATACAACACACACTAAACAAAGAAGAGCTTTATGGGAAAATGCCAAGGAGAATCCCACTACTAAAAAAAAGACATACAAAGGAATGACTGATCTTTGCGAAAGAGTACCTGGACAAACCACAATCCTTCTGGGCAAATGTTCTGTGGGCAGGCGAAACCAAAATAGAGCTCTTTGGCAATGCAGAAATTTTATAACAAAAGAACGCTCTACCTACAGTTAAGCCTGGCGGAGGATCCATAATGTTGTGGGGCTGCTTTGCTGCCTCTAGTACTTGAAGCCTTACTGTATCGAAGGAATCATGAAATCATAGGATTACAAAGGGATTTTAGAGCAAAATGTCCTACCCAGTGTAAGAAAAGTAGGTTTGATCATGAGTTCTCCAGCACAATAAAGACCCAAAAGAACTCAAGAATGGTTGAAAAGGATAAAAAATGGAGTTTTAAACTGGCCAGTAATAATCATTGATAATCTTTGGTGAGAGCTGAAATCTGGAGTAATGGTTTCAATGTGTACCATACACCACAGGAATTATATTCAAGAGCTTGAACAATTTGCAAAGGGGTGGAAGTAACTACCAGCTAGCAGGTGCAAGAAGCTTATAAATGGCTACAAGAAACATTACAGTTACCTCCTCTGCATTATATAAACTGATTTTCATTCATTTTTTAGTTAGTATATGACTTTAGTAGAGGTATGCGCTCACCGAGTGCTTTCTAGTTTCTGTCTATGACTTCAGGATGTATTTCTGCTACTCTTTATTTGGGAACTTTTACACATAGATGAGACTCATGTTTAGACCTTGTGTGTTGGTTCTATGAATAATCACATACATACATTTATTTTTATATAGAAGTATTTTTTCTTTCTTTCTTTAGTTCATTTTTTCATTATTCATTTTATATTTCTCCTTTTTTAATCACCGCTACCCACAACAGACCGGTTTAATCACTGTTGCTGGGTTTAGGTTATTTATGTGTTCTGACATTTATATGTATCCAGACTTCGCCCAGCCCTAAACGTTCATAGTAGAAACTTGAAATTTTGCACACACACTCAATGAGTAGGGAAAATATTTTGTTTTTTTTCATCCCAAAATAGGTTTTTAGTTGGGAGTTCAATTTACAATGTAAATGTATGCCAAATTGGTCCCTTAGTTTGGGTCTAGCAGCATTCTCACATGTTTTTTTGAAAATTTGGACTTTTTAGTGATCACTGCCCACCACCACTGTTTAATTCACGAGGTAAAAAGAAGCATATATAGGTGTCGGTGATTCATAATTTCCCTTGGAATGCTAGTTTTTGTTTGTCTTGTTACTTTTATCATTTTTTTGTCTTGTTACTTTTATCATTTGTTTGTCTTGTTACTTTTATCATTTGTTTGTCGTGTTACTTTTATCATTTGTTTGTCTTGTTACTTTTATCATTTGTTTGTCTTGTTACTTTTATCATTTGTTTGTCTTGTTACTTTTATCATTTGTTTGTCTTGTTACTTTTATCATTTGTTTGTCTCTAATTTCAGACTTATGTGTTGCATCAGCTTCACAAAAGTCTCTTTGGAGCTCTCACTCTGTGCATGGCATCAGATGATGCCGAGATCAACAAATGTACCAGGAATCTTAAAGAATTGCAGTCTCACCATTTGGACATTAGGGAATCTTTTATGTAAGTTTTCTTTATTTACAAAAAAAAAAGTTCAAGGATATATTTGAGTTTCTATGAGATGATTATTTTTAGAAAATAAACCTCCAAGGTTGCTATGCTAAAGAAATAATTTTCATAAATAATTCGGACCATGTTCCCATCAAGCACCCTAAATTTTTGCAAATTGAAAAGTATGTTTTTTTTCCTTGACACCGATGATGTCACTGAAACGCCTATTTAAAGTTTGTTAGTTTTAAAAAAAAAAAAAAAACCTAAAACCTAAATTTTTTATCGAATAAATAGTTTTTTACTTTTTTCAGAAGAAAGTATCTTAGTAACTTCGAAAGTTTGTTAGTTTAAAAAAACAAACAAACCTATAAACAACTTATTTTTTTATCAAATGTAAGTAACCTTGAACATTTCAGAGACAGACTAGCGACACCAGTTCAGCCTAGTATTTTTCTTCGATATCAACACGCAGACTTTGTTTATCTTGGTAACACTGCTGTGTTTCAGTGACGTGACCGGTATCAAGGAAAAAAACATACTTTTCGATTTGCAAAAATTTAGGGTGCTTGATGGGAACATGGTCCGATAATTCTTTAATGTTTTTAGGTGGTATGGTTACACAGGGGTCCAAACATAATATTCGTAAAAGACTAAAAGTTATTTCCCCATATCTCTTATTTTAATATTTTATCTTCTCTCTAAAAATTGATTTTGAATTAGGCAATTGTTTTTTGAGAACTTCTGATGATTTTAAGTTGTATTGATTTATCTTCTATTTAACAGTTTTGATGCAATTAGAATACTCTGATACTTTTATGGTGGTTTACTAAATAACTTTACAAAAACATCTGTGATGGAAAAATTAGATAAGTTTTTTCAAAAGATAAAATATCATTAAAATGATGAATAAAGATAAAATATTAAAATGATGAATAAAGATAAAATATTAAATGATAAATAAAATATTAAAATGATGAATAAAGATAAAATATTGATATTAAAATGATGAATAAAGATAAAATATTGATATTAAAATGATGAATAAAGATAAAATATCATTAAAATGATGAATAAAGATAAAATATTAAAATGATAAATAAAGATAAAATATCATTAAGTACCAGTTTTTATGTAAATGAAATGTAGAAGTTTGTTCTCTTCATGCTTTTTTTATTTACTCTAATGTTTACAGTGCAAAACTCCCTACTGCTAGGAAAGAAATGACCCGATTAAACAAATACAGCACCCCAATGGGCAAACTTTATTGCATTCAGCGTGTGATTGCTGCCCTAATGCGTTCGCACAAGACCTCACCATCCCCCACTGAAGGTAGGTCACTCTAATCAATTTCTTAACTCTACAACACAATTCTAAATTTGGAAATTCAAATTTGAAACGTAGTGGAAATAGTTAGCAAAAAAGGTCCAGAAGATAAATAAGATCAGTTTCCAGCCATGTTTCGAATAGGGAGACCCTTACATTTTCGGTGAATTCAACCATTGCCTATTTCTGCTACGGAGGACCAAACGCGTAAAAATATATATTTTTTTCCTTTAGAAACTGATTTCTTGTTTGCAAAGATTTTTTTTTTAATAATACAAAGACCAATCGCGTAAATTTTATTTTTTCTTCTATTTTTAAAAAAAATCTTTTTTTTAATAATTTTAATAATAAAACGCATAAATTTTATTTTGTCTTCTATTTTAAAGATTTTTTGGTAATAATTTTAATACAAAGACGTGTAAACTATTTTTTTTTCAACTACGTAATTACTAATGTGTAAAGTTTTTT